>APFE030684346.1:20108-41972 GCA_000404065.3 Pinus taeda | reverse complement strand
CCCACTGGATCCCAAAACCAGGACTACCAGCTTGATTTTTCATTATGTTCCTTTCAATGTTACAATACATATTTATACATGCCAAAGCATCCAATACCATGGACCGAAAACCATCACGTCCAAAAAACCATCGACCGAAAACCATCGCGTCCAAAAAACATGTGCGAAAATCATGCACAAAACCATAGGTGGGGTTACAGGTACCCCTCAAACCCCCTGTTAACTATGTGGAAAGAATATAGCACAACCCAACATTTAGGATGCCTGCTGACAGAGATGAAGACATTAGAGAGAGGTACAAGGATATAAAGTCCAGGAATGAGGGGCTAAAAGTGCATACTTATGCACAGTACCTTAAGATGGCACCTACAAACTAGACAAGGCTAATGTCAGCCTGTGATGTGAAAGAGGGAAAAATGTAGATGACATTTATGAAGCCCACTACTTAATAACCAAGGACAGCAGTTGACTTCCAAAAGATAGATTTTGAAGTGCTGGAAAGGGACATACATCCTATTGACCAGATTAAGTTGCACAAATAGACAGGGGAGATGATTTACTCCACCTTGACAGGGAAAGCCATCGTAGCTCATCAATTGAAAAATTCCCTTAATAAAATATCAGCTCAATTTCAATTAGAAAAGGCCTCTTCATAGGCAAAGGACATGAGAATCAAGTCCTTGGAGGACTTAATCATTGAGTTGGGACATGATCCCAAAGATGTAAAGGCCATTGAAAGACTGATCATGAAGAAAAATGATGACATAGCTGCTTTGAAGAAGCAACTTAAGATTCCACCACTGCATCACCCACAGACAACAGAGGTCCTAGAGACCCAAAAAGGACAAGAAGAGAGAAACAAAGAAAGAATTGGACACATTGATTTAGTCCAAACAAAGTGAACTAACCACCACTTCCATAGCTGCCATTCCCACAGTAACAACTGCAATTCCATCCACACTGCCAGCATCCTTGGCACCAACAGCTCCACCTGCCACAAAACTGCCAATCACAACTGAGTCTATAGTAGCAGGTACCTGAACAGAAAAGACAACAGATTTAGTGAAAGCCATGGAGGAAATGTCCATCCAGGAAACAGAGCTGAAGAGGCTTAAGGAGAAAGTAGCAAGCTTAGAAACGGACTGCAAGCTTGCCCAAATACAATAGAAAGAGAAAAGGTAGAAAGCCCTAAGGATGGGTGAGAAGATTAAGGTCCTAGAGAAGGATCTAACATTACAAAAGCCACTAGGACAAACTAAGTATATGCTTTGCGCCAATATAATTGACTCTGTCAATGATATTTGGCCATCAATTTAAGTAATATTTGAGCAAACAGAACTGGTGAAAGTGGCCACAGAAGCAATTCAAAAGGTAAAGGAAGACCTAGGAGACCAGCCTGAGGATGCTAATCGACTTATTCATTTCTTGAACAGCAAAAACAGGCATGAGCTAAATGATCTTGGTGTGGAGGATAGAATTGAAGCCATAATTGAAGTCAAAAAGGTTCTTTCTAAAAGAAACCTTATGATTAACCTAGAGGAAAAATGCCATAACATGCAGGTTGGCATTGACAGATTCATGGCAAAGTTTCAAATTTTGAGGGATAAAGGCCTTCCAAGTCCTATGGTCATCCATGACAAGCTAATGACCCAATTGGATTACGTTGACAGATTAAGAACGTTGTCCAAGGAACAAGCAAGCACTTTAGGAATTGAAGCCTTTCCAATAGGAAAAGTATTGTATCATACTTTAGAAAATCTCTTTTTCCTAGAGCATGAAGTGAAACATCTATTTGTCACCAAGCCAAATTTTTCCAAATACACTGAGGCAGATGAGATATATAGAAGGATTCTCAAAGTAAAATTACCTGAAGATGAATGGTGGGAAAAGATGAAATATTTACTATAAGTTACCACAGTAAATCTAAATAGCAGCCAGAGGAAGCAGGTAAATAGGGTCAAAGAGTAATAGGTTAAAGAGTATTAGTTAAAGGCCAAAGACAAAGATGATTCCAGAGTACACATATCAGCCAACCTAAAAGGGCTCAAGTCCAACTACAACAACCAACACTACCACAATAAGAAGGACAACATGATGCAGTTTTCCATTTGTCTCTATCTTCATGCTTGAAGGTATTTTTATTTCCTTAATTAAATCTCAAAATGTTATGAGATATTTTGTAATATGTTTTGTGTAAATACTTCTCATTTTGAAGTATTTAGGGTGGATCTAAAGACATTTCGATAGACACTTTCCTCTCAAGTTAAAGTGTTATTGTATCAAGACTAGATTGGCTAGCTAGATCAAGGAATAAAGTAAAGAAATTTCACAGGATCCTTGTGTAAAGCAGAAATAAAATAAGTATTTTCTCTCATGTGTATTATTGTTTTCCTTTAGGTTTATTAATAATCATATGTGTTTCTATGAAATTTGAATGGTAAACTAGGAATGATATTTTAGAACTAGCTTTAATGCTCTCTGTCTTGACTATTTACATTCTTAATGTTTTCTACTAAACTATCTTAGTTAGGGAATTCTTAAATGATCCCTTACTTCTGTAGTTTCCCCCTTGGTCTATAATAAAGGATTCTTAGTTTCCATCTGCTCATGATCACCTCCTGCTTTTCACCTTGATCTTGATCTAAGGATTCTTCATTGCCCTTTCACCCTGGTTAGGACTATCTCATCCATTAAAACTGATTATTTTCCTTTTGCTTTCCTAGCCTGCCCTGTGAACGCTCCCTTTAGTGATCTGGTTCAATTAAGCCATCCTTTAATAGACTCCATAGCCCAATGGCTTTAAGGCCTTGCTCCATCCATCTGTTCCTAGAATTCCACAACCCAACCAAATCCAAGATCTTATGAACACTAAGAACTAGCCTAAAATCCCAACCAAAACAAAGTTAAATTACAAAGAGAGAGCCCTCTCTGGACATAGGTTGGCTAGAACCCGAGTCTAAAATATTAGATTTATGGTTACCTTAGATTATTCCTTCTTTTGATAACTTCTAGGGAAGACTTCTGAGTGATAACAGGAGGTCATCAGGTTTTGCGAGGTTGATCCTGCAATGGTTCAACCAGATCAAGCCCTAATTCATTATACCATGACCTTGTTGGGGACATGCAAAAAAAATCAAATAAAGAGCAGACCGCTCTGATACCATTGATCTGAACTTAAATAGGGATGTAACAACTTATAAATATAATCATAAACATAGAGATGCAGTAGAAAAACACTTCATTTCATTAATGGAAAAATACTGAACCATACTTACAAATAGAATGGAAATAAGATAGCTCGGGTGATGTTAGTTATCTCTAAAGAGAGATGTGGTGGCTACATGCCTCTGAACTATGTTATAATGAGTCTCAAAGGAATATTTATTATTGAGAAACAATGGAAAACCCTAAACATCCAAAAACGTAACTGTAGGAGATGAAGTACCAAAACGGTCGGTCTCGTTTGGGTAAACTGGCACATAAACTTCTCAGGGTCATAACTTTCACATACGATCTCCATTTGGCTATCATAATACCTCATTTCGAAGAGAAGGGGGAGAACAAATAGGAAAGCTAGTTTGGATTGTTTTCAGTCTCTCCGTTCTCCCTCAAAACATTGTTCAGGGCCTCAAAATAGGTCTGGAAGTTCAGGACCCAGAAAACTGCCAAAAATAGTACACTGTGCTACAATTAAGGAAACCGAAAAACTGAAATAGACAGTTTTGGGGGTCCAAGTGGAATAGGTAGGTGGCCACCAATATCCACTTGGATCACTCATTGAGAAGGAGTGTTGATTTTTGTAGCTTGGGAGGTACTCCAAGTCTTGAGGATCAAGGGTTTGGTGGAAGGAGCTCAACAAATGGGCTTGTGGGCTTGAAATCTAGGCTTGGGGTTTTCCACCCATAGATCTTTGGGCCAAAACTACGATGAGGCTTTGACATGTGATGGAGGGAGATGATAGAGGATTTCGAGACAAATCCAACACATTGAGAATCACTGAATTCCGAGTTTTGAAATTGGAGTTATGAATTTTTGAAGTTTGTGTGTGGGCTTATGGCACAAAGTTAAGGTCAACTTCATGGTTAAGTGACCTTATGACAACCCACATGGTTAATTCGTTGGATCCACTCGATGCCTATAAATAAATATCAAGTGTGATGTATTAGAAAACATCCTATGAGCATCTAACATTATAGAATAGCTCTGAATTGGACAACAATTGAGGCAGAAGGAGGAAGAAGCAAGGAAGCCGAGTTAGAGAAGGAATATCTTTGAGTTTGGGTGTAGTTTCCTTGGGAGAAAAATAATGTAGGTCTGAGGCATCATCCAGGAGGCTACAAACATTATTTTGGATGGTTTTGTTTCCTGTTTTGGGTGTGTCCTTCTTGCTGGGTAGAGCCACTACTACAAAGGTAAGATTGATGTGTTTTTTTGTTCATTATAGTGTGTGGGATCTGTGTTATTGTTGGCCACATAAATGTTATAGGTAACAACATATGTTTGGAGGTGGTTTGAAGGTCGTGAATGCTTGAGGAGAGAGTTTACTTTAGGCAACAACCTCTAGGAGCATCACGTAGGTATATAGGGGTTAAGAGGCCTTCAAATAAGGGATCTTCTTGTGTCACAAAGTAGCCCTACTTTGTTGTAGTAGCTCGAGTGATTTAAGAACCTTGTGGAGGTACCCAATGTGTATTGAAATCCAAGGAAGGGACATCAAGGAAGGAGAAATATTTCACAAGGGAAACAATAGTTTTGGAGCAATGGTTTAGGGCTAGTGTGTGTGCCCTAACTAGTTCGGTGCATGCACAAAAATCAAGGACAAGGAGGCATCAATAATGAGTTTCAGATGTCACCTTGTTGATGATTAGATACTAGAGGATGTAGTGTCCTAGGAGAGGACAAGTTGAGAAGTCTGTTAGCAACCATGTGGAAGGGTCTCCATAGGTGTTGGCTGCCCTAACTAGGAGCATATGCTATAACAGGATTGGTCACTCGTGGTTTCTTGGATGGAAGCGTGAAAGTGGACCAAGTGTGGAATTTGGATTGGGAATTTATGGTCTACTGGAAGAGAACATGATAATGCCCAAGTTGGAGCCCAGTGTACACCATCCTCATGGACTTAGGTGGTTGCTAAAGTGGTAGTAGTTAAGCTCAAGGTCTGATCAACTAGAGGAGCAGTTGAGCAACCCTAGACTTGTGTGTGGAGAACGAATTCTACAAAAGATAGTGGGAAGTCCTGCTAGCCTATGTTCATTGTGGGAGATGGACATCTTGTAGTGATATATGGCATCCCTTTGTGCCCTATGTTGGTCTTCATTGGAGCAGCACAGGAAGACCATACTAGGTTGAAGTCCCTTAGAAACTAAGGAGTAGTAATGGGAAGATTGAGAGTTGTTCACAAACGAATTTGTGAACGACTCAACATAAGTATCGATGTGTTGTGCCCTTGATGGACTAAGGCACAACTAGTGAGTATATTGGATAGTCGAGGTTCAGTGATAGGATGGTCTTGGATCGCTGATAGAGGGAGTTCTGCAGATTGGGCACCGAAGGACCTGACAGGTACAGGGTATGACCGAGAGGAGATGAGAGAGCATTCGACAATAAAATGGTCAAAGTATCTTGTTGAGTGTAGATTGGTTGTCGATGGATTTCCATTAAGGCCCAGTTTTGTATTCTTATACTAGTGGATGTATGAGGGCCATTATCCCTAGTGTGAGACCCCTAGACTATTGTATTATTCTGTTGGATTAATATAATGAAGTTGGGTTATTGTACAAATTTGTAAAAAGTTGTCTATATTTTGTGCACTAGTAGATTTACTGTTGTTTATATTCTATTGTACAAAGTAGTTTCATTGTGATTATTCGTTTGGTAGCATCATAGATTTAAGACTCTATCCTAGGCACCAAGATTATTGAAATTCAATAATGGCTACTAGCAATTAGCATATAGTTTTTTCTTTCACCTACAAGGAATATGGAAAGTGGGAGAATGTTGGCATATGTGTGTTATACACCTTGCATTACTTTAGCATAGCAAGGAATAAATGTAGATCAATATTACGGAATAAATGCATAGAAATAGCATGGAATAAATGTTAGCTAGTGGTAGGGAATAAATATAGATATCTCACACATGATGAACTTTAAGCAATAATAGTTGGAAAATTACTTACTGGTGGTTTCCAACATCTATAATTGGAAATCTAATAAATAGTTTATGGTTTAGGTATTCCTATATATTCAATGTTATGTTATAAGAAAAAAATGTGCACGTTTTAGTTTATTGTTATGTTATCAGAACTTATCCAAAGTTCATATATATATATTTATTATAGATATGGTGAATTTGTAACTCGTTAGAGTAATCCACGCAAGGCCCAAGATCAAACCTAGTAGTTGCCACTATAAAAACAAGAGCATATCAAACAACCCATGAGATAGATATAACAAGAATTTATGACATAGTAATAACTGAGACTCCATGAGGAAAGGGGAACCTACTCCTTGAGCCTTATCATAATGGGCCAAAGATGTCCTCCCCGTGGGATATTGAACCAAGTGGATGGGATAACATCCCCTTGTGCCAACCACTCGGTCATCCCGCCATAAGGAGACCTAGAGTTCTTATGTTTTGAATTTATTATTGTATTATTTTTCATCAATCTAGATGCTTTTAGAGTGGAAAATGTGGGGGAATTAGCCTATAAGATCGTTTTTATTAATGGGACCCAGTTTGGAAAATTACAGTCTAAAACCTTTTGGGATCATTTCAAGGAAAAAAATGATATTTTTTAGGGGTAGAACCTTTCTTCTTTAGTTCTACACCATTTTTTCATATTATACACATAAATACCTCTCAAGCAACACAAATCTCCTCAAACAAAAGTCTGTATGCAAAAGTTATGCGACTTAGAAGTTGACCTTCCTATTTGGGCCACCCTAATTTGAGAAGATATCATGTGAGCCCCCATTATTAATGGACAATGGGATATCCATGTAATTATGATGAATAATCCTCTATAAGGGTCTATATTATAACCCTGGTTAAGAGTTGAGGTGTTCAAACCTAACCACTAATAGACTATCAAGTTGTGTTATAACCATGCCACTAGGAGGAAAAATGGGTTCCATTATTTTTTAGTGCACTTGTTCCATAATAGCGCATGAGACATAAGCCTTGCTTCTTTGTACTCACAACCATTTTATATTTAGATAAATTAATAAGCCTCAAACTTTCCTTTTGTACGGTAATTTAATTGATATTTAAATTACATAATTAAATTGTGAGACTAAGATTCATGTACTTGTGAAGTGCATGGGCACAATATATGCCGAGAGTTCTATTTTTTACTATAAGATGAAATTGGAATGTAATTTCTATTGAAGAAAATTAAGAATCTGAGTTAAACAAGATTAACTCATATCAATCCTATGCACATGTTCTTTCCATCAATTTTTTTTTTGAAAGCAAACTGCATTAATGAAATCAAATGAAAGTTCTATGCTATTGAGTTGAGTTGAAAATTATTCTACTTGACAAGAATTGAAATTTATTATATTGAACTAAATTGAAAATACTATTCTAATGAATGGAATTGAAACATTATTCAATTGCAATAAATTGAAATTTTATCTAACTGACAAAATTTGAAATTTCTACTCTATACAACTGAAAGGAATCTTAGTTTATCAGATTTGTAATTTCATCTACTTATCTTAGTTTATCTGATTTGTAATTTCATCTACTTTAAACTATGTTAAGAAAAATAACTTGAAAGCGATGATCTCAACTAAATCTTTAATGGACTACTAATGTGTGCAGTTATGAATGAAATCAATCTAGGCATCAACTCGTAAATCTGAGACTAAGCAGAACAACTGAAATGAGTAAACTAAGGAAGGAAATATTTTTGATATTTTTGGTTTATAAGTGAACACTCAACTTGTGTAATCAAAACAATGTAGATAAACCATAATGCAAAACAAATCATTGATAGAAAACATCTAATTGTCTGCAAATGAAAAAAAAGAGACTACTTATAACATAGTATTGAATCAACAACTAAAGAAACTCACAACTCTTCAGGGGGCCTCATGCCAAGTGCAAGAATATAATAACTTCAATCATGAATTATTCACCCACACATTTGATCATAAAAAGGAATAGTGGAATTGCAATAAAACATAGGTCTTCAATAGAAAATGATTATAAACTTAAAAGAGATGTCCATTTGTCTCATTTCAAGGTGATGTATAATGTCTCTTGAATAACAGTTAAAAGAGTTACGTGCCAAGAAACTAGTTTGTGAATGACAACTAAGTAATTTGATCAAAATAGAAGTCATTGTTTTCATGATTTGCTATGAGAAGAGAAAATCATGAGAGTATTTTGAATTGATAAATCATAAACTTTAATCCCAAGATTTTCTCATTTATCCACATTCTCACATGACAATGCCACAATCTTTCTTCAAGTTCTATGCAAGGATAGAGTATTATAACGAGAGCTGAATTATGGTCTAACCATCATATTTCTTGAATCCTGTGAATTTCAAGATCAATGTAATAGGTGGATGTCTATAATTTAAGTGTTTTTCATCCATTCATATACTTTATTCTCCTTAAATGACTATAGAACCTACCTAACCATAGATTGAGCTACAAAATCTCTGGTTAGCTGCAAAATCAATGCAATTTGGTAGACATAGAGATGTTTTGATTAGATTTCACAAAGAAACTAAATATTATAAATTGTGAATGAATGATACCTTTTATTATGTCTGAGCATATTTGGAGTAACCTTATAGCTTGAAAACATAGCAAAATTGTCATGAAAAAGATAGAGGTAAAGGTAAAAGGGTGTAAAAAAGAAGACAATTCAAGATCGCAACATCTTCCATCAAGGTTTTCTCTCAAAAGGGTTTCCATGATTATCTCTTGTGTCAAATAATCGTTTGCGAGTTTTTTTCATTGTTATCTATTTTATGCATAATTTTAATTTTCATGCATACACAATTAACGATAATCTATAGATTGAAAAATATAAAGAGAAATGAAACCCCTATATTGTAGATTTCAAATTTTTAAATATAGTTTTATCAGGATTGTTGTGACAAATTGTCATGTGGAATATCTATGACAATTTATGGATCCCATTATATTATTAATAAACAATATTGTTGAAAGAATAGATACATTGTAATGTAAAACAATACATTGCTTTAGAGTAGAGTTCCAATGAGTCGAGTTTTTTCTTCCATATACATTGGAATTTATTTATGAAAATTATATTATTTAATGTTTTACAATTTTTTTTCTAAATAATTAAGTACTCCAAATCTGCAATTATGTGTTACTAGTAAACGATTTAAAATTCATTAGTGGTATTATTGTTTTTTTTGTTATATATATATTTATATATATATATATATATATATATATATATATTATATATATATTAATTTGAGTCGAGATTCATTAAAAAATAATTTGTTCACCAAACCAATTAAGCTAAAACCTTTTGATGAATTTTGTAATAAATTCTGTTTTATTATTTAAACTAAACCCACTTAAATATAAATCAGTTTTCTCTTTTATAATTTCTTAAAAATTTTGTATTTTGTATATTATGAAACAGATGAGTACATGAAAAAAGATGAAAAGGTTTATATTCGCTTAACTATATTAGTTACAAATACTGTATATATTATTTTTTCCCCATTTCTTTTACATTAATGAACGAGAATATGAGTAGGTGAGAAATGAATTTTTCCATGTTCATCACTTATTGTTATTCATACATTATGTTAATTTTGCATATGACTTGATTATTAAATTTCTTGGTTTGCTATGATTTTTATTTACGAGGGTTCACTTTGTAAGTTTGTGGTATAGTATTTTTATTTATGAGATATTAAAGAAGATATTGATTTTTTTCCCTATCTTCGAAAACTTGTGCTCTGAAAACTTTTTAATATACTTTTTTAATTGTTTGTATGATTTATTTTCCATTTATATCATATGTATTAATTTTTTCAGGACATTTTTTATTATATTTTGCAATGCTAAAGGGATACAGGGGATATATTCATGTAATTTAAGTGTAAATTTCAGACTTTGGTTTATTGCAAATTTAGAGATATATTATGAGGAAGTTAATATTCCTAAATATTCTTGAAATCTAGTTTAAATAAGTCAATTTGGTATTTTCACTATAAATTTTCTTTTGGATGTTTAGAATATGATACTTGTAGGAGTTATAGGAAATATTTTCATGTACATGTAGTATAAAATTTAGGCATTGGTTCACTACACCTCTAGAGATATGATTTGAGGAAGTTTTCTTCCTTAATGCTCCTTAAATTTGCTTCGATGAGGTTGGTTTTGAATTTTTTCTATAACTTTCCTTTTGAGATATTTATAATTATAAAATATTGAGGAGATAGAGAAGGTCTATATACATATCTATTATAGAAATTTTAGACTTTGATTTACTCTAATTCCATAGATATGATCTATGTATGTTGGGCCTCTTGAATTCTCCTAAAATTTGCTTCAAACATGCCATCTTGACATTTTTTTGTTTTTTCTTTCTAATATGTTTCATATTGTGAAATCTTGAGAAGACAAATATGAGATCTCTAGGTATCAATAGTAGAAATTACATACTTTAATTCACTATAATTTCATATATATGCCTTGTGGAGGTTGGGGTACCTGAATGTTCCTAAAATATACTTCAAACTCGTTAGTTTGACTTTTTTGTTGTAACCTATTTTATGGGGATTTTTCATACCATGAAAATTCCATAGATCCAAGGAGACATACTAAATATCCTTACATAAAAATTTAAATACCATATTTGTAAAATTGGGTACATGCCATGTTGTACAAGTTTTTCATGGGGAAGAAGAAAAGATAACAAGTTTTGGGAGAGGCATAGCCAATGAAGGAAGAAGCAACAAATAGACTTGGTGAAGGTAGAAGTAACTAATAGAACTAAGGAAGGTAGAAGTTGTTGGGAAAAACTCTTTTTTTTTTTGGAGGGGGGGGGTGGGGGGGGTGGGGGCTGGGGTGGTGATCGATATTATAAACCCATTTAACTTTTCATTTATTATTCTGAATTTTGTATGCTACTATTATTTATGCAACTAGCATATGTACATGACCCTTGTGAATGAAAACAACATATATCGAATTTACTTTAATTATCTTAACTTCCATCAGTGAGTTACCTTAACCATTGAATAATCAAATCAGTAAGTAGTAAAGAACAAGTAAATCACAATACACGAGAAACATACATAGAACACCAGAATTTAGGTGGAAACCCAATGTGAGAGAAAACCACTTCTACTGTTATCTCTGTCTTCTTTCTTATTATATAAAGAAAATATTCATTACATTGCTGTAGTGATGCAAAATCTTACCAATACATAGGCACCCACCTACTGGAGGCTACAACCTCCACTCTTTCTCCTTCTCCTACTAGTTGGGATCTACAACCCCCTGATCTCGTTTACCAGCCACTACTAGAAGGGAGCTCCTACCCTCTTACTGAGGGATGCAACCATTAGAGCCTTATGGACCACTTTTCAGAATGTTTCAAACTGTACCCACATGTCAAATAGTCATCAAACAACCTGTAGGCCACCTTTCATCATATTTTCAAATTGGATCCACACCAACAATAACCCAAACCAATATGACATACCAAAATACTAAATCTAAAATCACTGAAGAACTTCGAACCAACTGAATGTATGAAGCATCAAACAACTAAATGAAAAAATCAACCAGAAAAAATAAACATCAGAATATGTATGTGATCGTTCTTAGTAGAACCTATGTGTATATTTGCTTCCATTGCATAAAACCTGCATACATATCTCAAATCACTGACAACTGAAAATACTATCTAATTGAATTACTATAACACCAAAAAAAACATTGAATCAAGTACTGAACCAATCAAAGATCACCAAACTATAGCATCATTACCAATCAATATTCCATTCCATATTCAACCTAATAAACACTGTCAGACACATATCAACATGATCAAGACACCATCTACAATCAACAACAAACAAAATAGAACTCATCAAATATCATCATTTATCAACACTGCAAATCCTAGAACATATAAACGACATTCATGAAACATATCAACATATGTATGTGACTACCATGTATAATACCTGCATACAGATCTCAACATACAAAATAAATTCATAGAATTTATATGTGAATACATAACCACATTCACATATGTACACAAGTATCCAAAGATAAACTTGCATACCGATCTGAAAACTTTCACTGCAAACATATCTTCATTCTCCAAAATCTTTACTATGAGAACTACAGATTTCTGAATAATTCATTTAGATCATAACATCATTATAATCATAGATCTATCATTCTTAGCGACCTAGACATTTGCAATAAGTAAATCAATTCAACATATGTGTCAATAAACTTCAATTCTTCTAGATATGAATCTTCTTCTTTCTCCCTAGTGCATACATGTTTCATATCATATTACACATGAATAACCCATAACTTGCACACATAACACCTTGATCTCGATCCATTTATATAGCTTTTAGACTTAGCTAATACCTTAGGTAAATCCCTTGGTAATGTCGTAAGTATTCTTTGATGGGATCAAATAACTATTGCCACTCCTATTACTATGGGCCAATGCCATGGTAATGACCCTTGGTATCTAGATTTCCATGGTTCATATTACATACGTGACTTTTTCTCATAAGACGTGCATATGTATGTGACCCTTCTTCATAGGAACCACACATATTTTCTCAAATTTTACTTGTGTCATCCAATTGTCATTGAATTGTCGTTTCTTTGCTTATAACATTTGTAGTATCTGTACCAAAATGCATGAGATCATGTTATCACAATGTTCACATATTTATCAGTCAATTTTCCATCAAGGGTAACACATTAGCCATAATTCCAATAGTCTCCCCCTTTGGACTTGATGGAAACCAATTTGGTGTTTGTACACCACTTCTAAATATACCTGCAAACACCAAGTATTTTCTCAAACACACCAAGCTTATCTCTAAGAATTCTTCTCCAAACACCAAGCTTCTCTCCCCTTTTGACATCAAGGGAAAATGGCTAAATCAGGCTAAATAAAGTACGTCCCTTGCAGCATTGATTGTCGTAGGGATGATCTGATGAATCAAATATGTATACTAATCATGCTATCCCTGAGCATATGATGAACCTTCTAAAGATATAAAATAAAATTAAAAGTATTTATGACTCAACCAAATATGACCTTTCCTATCACTAATGATTCATTATTACATCAGTCACCCAACATAGTGGGATTACATATTTGACCCAATTTTTACATCAATGTCCCAAAATAATGGGATTACATACATAGCCCATACATTACTGAATTTTACAATGATTTACAATATGGTTCTTTTCATGAGCTTTACATGAAGAGACACATTTGACACTTAAAAGATAAGAACCTCCACCATGAGATAGCAATACCATAATAGTCATCAACAACCATTATTTACCATATATGAATTTGTAACATAAACATCTGATATAAGCAACATATATAACAACATGAACATCCTCATCATAAAAAAACATATGGAATCAATGATATGAACTCATCATAAACCCATCACACAACAAGAAGTACTCAGGAAATCATAATGCCAACATTGCAATATTAGAATCATAGCAGTTGCTCCCCCCTGAATATGTTCCAACCATCAAATTTAATCATATCTGTCTTAGCAAATACATCAAAAACCATCTCAGCAATAGAAACATAAGATCAACTTATATGAATCAATCATTATTTTTAAACATCATAAGGGTATCACCAACGGACTGCAGAAAGCCAATGTCAAAGCCAGACTACTAATAATTAAATCATGAAAACATAGAGGAAGCTCCCTCCTGAATCTGTGCCACTCCTTTTCTATTACTAAGGAGTATACACATCTATCTAAATCAAAAACTATGTATATACGCAACTGTCTTTCATACCATTCATGTACAAAAAGTAAACTATAGGAGATTATAGCCATAACTCCCCCTAAACATGACATGTCCGTTAGAAAAATTAGAATAGTGAAGAGGCAATAATCATTCCTAATTTTTGTCTGAGATATTCAAAGGATTCACATGGAAGTGGCTTTCTAAATATGTCTATAACTTGTTCCTTTGAAGGAACATATACCATTTTTACTTTTTGATCAATCACCCGCTATTTCAGAAAATGGTATTTGATTGGAATGTGCTTGGTTTTTGAGTGCATGACACGATTTTTTGAGATACTTATGGCACTAGTGTTATCCCAAAGAATAGGTATAGGTTGAGGATATGTGACTTGAATATCTTGGAATGTTTGGATCATCCATAGAAGTTGAGTATAACAAGATGTAGCAACAACATATTCTACCTCAATAGTAGATAAAGCAATATAACCTTGTTTCTTACTGAACCATGAAACTAAGCAAGGCCCCAAATAGAATTCTCCTTGACTAGTACTTTTGTGGTAATCAACATTACCTGCCTAATCCACATCTGCGTAATCATGAAGTACAAAGTATATATTTTTGGGATACCATAGACCAAAATATTAAGTGCCTTGTAGATACTTGAATATTATTTTAACTTCTTGGAGATGAGTTTCCTTAGGATTTTCTTGAAATTGTCCAACTATGCCAACTGCATGCATAATGCCTGGTCTTATACCTATAAGACAGAGCAAGCTTCCAATCATAGATTTGAATTATCATTGATTAATTGAAGGAGAATCATCATTTTGACTAACATTGCATCCTGTTACCATAAGTGTGCATACAGGTTTGCAATATTCCATTCCACATTTCTTTAAAATCTATTTGAGATACTTAGTTTGAGAAAGAAAGATATCATCTTTAGTTTGTTGGATTTGAAGACCAAGAAAGTATGTTTGTTTACCAAGTAGAAACATTTCAAATTCTTGTTTCATAATTGAAGAAAATCCTTGACTCATAGATTCTACATTGCTTCTAAATATAATCTCATATACATAAACTACTACTATCAAAAAATTTTTCTCATCAAATTTGATATATAAGTTGTTATCTACATATCCCTTTTTGAATCCTTGTTGTTGAAGATACCTCTCAAGAAGATAGTACCATGCACGATGAGCTTGTTTTAACCTATACAATTCCTTCTTAAGTGAAAACAAGATTTTTATCATTACCAACAATGAATCCTTTACGTTGTTCAATATAAACTTCTTCTTTTAGATCTCCATTAAAAAATGGAGATTTAACATCCATTGGATAAACCTTAAAGTTATGAAAGCAGGAAAATGCAACCAAAAATTCTTATAGCTTCAAGTCTTGTTATAGGAGAAACTATCTATTAAAATTCTATCCCTTCTTATTGAGTATAAACTTTTCATACAAGTCTTGCCTTGTTTTGCATTACTTCTCCATTTTGATTTAGTTTGTTCTTAAACACCCAGTTTCTTCCAATTACATTTTTATCATGAGGCCTTGGTACTAGTTGCCATGTATGATTCTTTTCTATTTGATCACGTTATTCATGCATTCCTTAACTAAACATTCATATTTTCTTTCTTGACTCACATTTTGGGGTTGAATTGTGGATAGTAAGGCTGTGTGACTTGAAGTCTCACCAAGATTTCATCTAGTTTGTATTCCTAGTTCCTTTTCACCTAGAATTTGACATTTAGGATGATTTTTTTAAACATACCCTCATGGTGTCTTTTCTGATATATCATTTCCTTCTTCTGATGCTTCTCTTTATCCTTATCTTACAACCTTTTGGTTTGAAGTAGGGAGAGGTTCGTCATCTACTTGTGCTTCCCCTTTTGTACCTATGAGTGCTTCATCAATCACAACATCTATGCATTCAAAAACCTTTTGAAGCCTTTTATTGTAACATTTATATCCTTTGCTTCTGTGAGAGTATCGAAGGCAGATTCCTTCATCAACTCTAGATTCAATATTCCCAAGCTTATCATCATTTTTATTTATGAAACATTTTCTTCCAAATTTTTTTAAAATGTTTGACAGTTGGAGGCTTACCAAACTAGGTTTCATATCGAGTTTTATCCTTATTTACTCATACATGAGCTTTGTTAGGTATATTCATAGTTGTATGAGCTTCTTCCCCCCATAGGGTGTGAGGTGTTCCTGACTCATCTAGCATGGAACATGTCATTTGGTGAACTATCATATCCTTTCTTTCTACCCTTCGTTTTCTCGAGGAGCTTTAGCTAGGGAAAAATGTCTTTTGCTGCCATGTTGCTTACAAAAAATAAGGAACTCATTTGATATAAACTCTCCTCGTCTATTATATCTAAGGAATTTTATTTTTAGATCTAATTCATTTTCTAAGAAAGCCTTAAACACTTCCAACTTATCAAATGCCTCATATTTATACTTTAATAAACCAATCCAACACATTCTTGTAAAGTCACCAATGAATAATATGAAGTATTATTCACCATGAAGAGTCTTCTTTCTCATAGGACCACATAAATCAATGTGAACAATTTCAATGGGATTACTTGAAGTTCCTTCTTTATCTTTAAATTGAACTCTTGATTACTTACAAAATTGACATGATTTGAAAATGCTACTTTGATGTGGAGAATAGTTGGGCAAGTAATGAACTACACCCATCCTGCAATGATTTACTCCATAGTCTCAAATCCTTTAGAAAATCTAATATTTAGAGACTTTTTTTTCTCGGGTTGCTTTCTTAGACCCATGATTTCAAGTTCTAAAATTTCATGGTGCCTTTCATTTTATAGAACTTGTATTTTCAAAGCTTTTTCAACTAATTTAGATTATTCTAGACATATTTTTAGATGAGTTATTTCTTCAATAAGAGTGTTTTTCTTATACGTACTGATTTCCTTTTCTTGATTCCTATTTATAACCATAAGGCTATCAATTTCTTCTATAGCATCCATAACGACATCATCACTTTCATCTACACATTATTCTTCAAATTCCATAAGTAACTAATAATCCTTATCTGATTCATCATCCTCATTATTGAAAGTATATTCACTATCAATTTATTCTAGAGCATTCATAATGATATAATTAGATTCATCTACACATTTTTCTTCAAGTGCCATAAATAATGAATAATCATGATCACATGCATCATCCTCATTATTGGAAGAATATTCACTATCTTCATCAGTATAAAAACTTTTCTTTCTATTAAAATTTATTTTAACACTTCTCTTTGGAACATTCTTCGCTTTCTAATGATTTTCTTTATAAGGACATTTAGGAGCATAATGAACTACTCTTCCATAGGCAAAACATTTGAAAGAAAGCTTACCTTAAACCTACGCGTTCGTTTACCTTAAACTTGCGAGTTCGTACTTGGAGTTTCTTCATAAGATTTTCTTCTTCTTCATCTAAAATGTAACCTATTTCCTTAGACTCTTCCTTTTCCTTCCCTTTGCTTGTATCTTTGAATGCTACTTCTCTAATGTTTTATGGACCCCCTTTTCTTATATCATAGGTTGTTAAAATCCGATGGAGTTGTTCAATAGAAATATTCTTCAAATCCTTCCTTTCTTCAATGGAAGAGACTTTGGAATCGAAATTTGAGGTTAGAGATCTTAGAATTTTCTCAACAATAGTAGAATTCTTTATTTCATCACAAGATTTTTCATTGAGTTAATTCTCTCTTCTACCCTAAGGAAAAATCTTTCAATACTTTCATCATCATGGATTCTAAGAGTCTCATATTGAATTCTAAATGTTTGAATTTTAACACTTTCTACATTAGTGTCACCTTCATAGCTTTGGACAATCTTGTGCCATATAGCCTTTGCAGTGTTCAACTGCATGACACTCACAAATTCAGATTCATCCAAGCTTCCTAAGATAACATTGACTTCCTTCACATTAGTCTCATACTCTTTCTTTCTTGCATAATTTGAGGGGATGGATCTTAAATATTGATATCCATTGTAAAAAAATTCTCAAGCATCAACTCCTAGTGCTTGCAAATATGCTCTCATTTCAAATTTCCAAAATACAAAGTTAGTTCCATTAAAAAGAGGTGGCCTCATAAAAAATACTCCTTCTTGACTACTCACCTTGATGGATCTCCCTTTAAGCGATCAAGCTTCTTCTGAGGGACCTACTCTGATACCAATTGTTGGGAAAAACACTGGGATGGAGGTGAATTAGTATTTATAACTCACTTTAACTTTTCATTTCTTATTTTGAATTTTGTATGCTACTATTATTCATGCAACTAGCATTTGCACACAACCCATGTGAATGCAAAAAAAATGTATATCTAGTTTACTTAATTTATCTTAACTTCCATCAGTGATTTGGCCTAACAAGTACATAATCAAATTAGTAAGAAGTAAAGAGAAAGTAAATAAAAACACATGAACAACACAAATAGAACACTAGAATTTTAGGTGGAAACCCAATGTGGGAGAAAACCACCGCTCCTATTGTCTCTTTATTATTTCCTATTATATAAAGAAAATATTCATTATATTTTTGTACTGATGCAAACTCTTACTAGTACGCAGACATCCACCTATAGGAGGATACAACCTCCACTTGTTCTTGAACTCCTACTGGAAGGGAGCTACAACCCACTGATCTCGTTTACTAGCTACTACTGAAAGGGAGATCTTACCCCTTACTTAAGATTGCAACACTCAACTGCTTGTGGACCACTTTTCAAAATGTTTCAAACTAGATCCACCCATCAAATAATCATCAAACAACTTATAGGCCACCTTTCATCATATTTTCGAACTATACGCACACCAATAATAACACAAACCAATATGACAGGCTGAAATATTGAATTTGAAATCACTTAAGCACTATAAACCAATTGAATCTCCGAAGCAAAAAATAACTAAATGTAAAACTCAACTAGAACAAATAAACATCAGAATATGTACGCGATTGTTCTTAATAGAACTTGCGTATATACATGCTTCGTCTACATAAAATATGTGTACATATCTCAAATCACTAACAACTGAAAATATTGTCAAACTAAAATAATATAAAATTGAACAAACCACTAAATCAAGTACTGAACCATTCACTAAACCAATAAAATATCACCAAACTTTAGCATCATTATCAATCATTATTGCATTCCATATTCAACCCAATCAACAATGTGAGACATATATCAACATGATAAAGACTTCATCTATAGACAATAGTAAACATAAAAAAATTCATCAAATGTCATCATTTATGAGTACTGCAAACCCTATAACATATACATGACATTCATGAAATATATGTGTGTATATACACAACTATCATGTATAACACCCACTTAAAGATCTCAACATACAGAATAAATTTGCATAATTTATACGAGACTACACGGAACTAGATTCACTTATGTATGAGACTATCTAGAGACAAACTTGTGTACACATCTAAAAAATTTCATTGCAAACGTCTCTTGCTAGAGACATGCCATTCTAGATAAATAATGTCATCGTTTTATTGAACCATATAGTGAACATTCATTTGGAGAGATTAATGAAGTGGCCTCCTCATTCTTGACCCACGACCGAGAGAAGTAATCCACACTAGATGAACTTGGTTATCATATAATTTGTTATATGTGCTCCATGATTATTTATTTCTTGTTTAATGTTGATGGTTTGTTGAAGTGTTGGTTAAGTATTCACATTGCTCATGATTTCACATACAAATATGACTGAGTAAAAGGTCCTATGTAATGGATATTTTTGTTTGAAAACTTTCATGAAAATTTCCTAGATGATTGTAAAAGAAGAAAAAGGAGGCAATGTTACCTTTCGAGATAATGCATCAACAATGATAGATATAAAGGGAACATTTAATCATTGATAATGGAAAGAATAAAACTCAGAACTTCCTATATCTTGAATTTCTAAAACTTAATATTCCAAGTGTAAGTAAAATATGTGATAAGGATGTGATGAGATTGGTAGAAATTTTGGACTTAGTTTCTTTATAATTTTAGATATAGGCCTCATTTCCTGAATGCTCCAAGAATCTGCTTCAAACAACCTAGTTTTTCTTTTTAGTTATAACTTATTTTAGAGTGCCTTTTGGACTATGAAAATTTCATAAATACAAAGAGAGATATAGAAGTACCTCATGTAAAAATTTCATAATTAGATTTTGGAAAATTGTATATGTGGCATGTTGTATAAATTTGTTAGTGTGAAGAGGCCAAAAAAAACAAGTTTTGGAAGAAGCATGCTCAATGAAAGAAAAAGTAGCAAGAATAATCGATGAAGGAAAAATCAACTAACAAATTTAATGAAGGAAAAAGCAACAATAAGACTTGGTGAAGATAGAAGCAACAAGAAAACCTAGTAAAGGAAGAAGCCACTAACAAAATTGGTGAACTCAAAAGTAAGTAGACTAAGTGAAGTAGGTTGGTGCCTATGAATATTTGTAATAGGGGGATTGGTGTCTCCTGTATGTTGGCACCTACAAATATTTTAGTAGATGGGATTGGTGTGTCATGTAGGCTAGTGCCTATAGATATTGTAGTGGATGAGAATAGTGTATCTTGTAGGTTTGTTTATACAAATATTACTTCAAAGTGGATTGATGTCTCCTATAGGTTGGTGCCCACAAATATTACAATATGGGAACTTGTGTCTCTTGTATATTGGTGTCTACAAATTTTGTAACAACTAGTTGGTTCTATAAATTTTGTAACGATGGGTTGGTGCCTACAAAGCTTGTATTAGTAGGTTGGTGCCTATAAATGTTTGTTATAAAGTAGTTTTAATTTATATTTTGTGGCCCATATATGTGAGAACTTTTGGCTATTCTTTATGAATGTTTTAAATATGTAGGAAATTTTAGTGTAATAAACACAACCACTACCCTTAGCCCCAACAGAGTTGTGAATCTAACATATATAGATGAAAAATGGATTGAAATTAAAATGTGAAAAGAGAAAACAAAAGGAAAAAAGAAATAAGGTTTTGACTTTCAAATTATAATAGTTAATGTATAACTCATTTCTATAATAAGAAAAGAATTTTAGAATAATTTCATTTAGCTCTACGAGTTGTGAAAACAATTTCAAAACTACCAATTCATACTTATAATCCCATTTGTATAAGACGAGAATGAGGTAGTGAGAAACAAAAATAATATAATACTTATTTTAATTCTTTTGCATTCCAAAGGTTCATGACAAGAATGAATTAAAAAAAGTAAACTAGATCGATATCAATAATTTAATCTGGATAATGGGAAGGAGAAAAGTGCACTTCCCTCCCTTGAAATGGTTTATTCAATGTTGTTAAAATTATTTATTCAATGTTATTTAATAAATAATTTAATAATAAAATAATAATTTTCAAAAATTCTATATAAGTCTAGCATAGTTCATTCTAATTTCAAATATTTGTTTTAAAAATAAATATTTAAAATTTGTCTTTTGGAAAATTATAAATAAAAAATTATCACAATTCATCGTAAATCTTTTCGAGTGCTTGCTCCAAAATGGTCAAAATAGTGAAGAAAGGGTATCATTATAACTACAACCGTTGAAAGTCCTTCTCAAGAAGGAAAACATTCTTCAATAATAATAATAAGATGATCAAATACATAGAGACAATTTCAACTTTGTTGGCTGGTTTGATGTATTAATATTCCCTTATGCCAATATCTAAGGTGCATAATCCACAACCACCACCTTTATAACTTCATGATATACTCATTATTCCCATTTGGACGGTAGTGATTTCCTACCAGCATATGCTTTGCTACTACGGGATATTGAA
>APFE030684342.1:0-12324 GCA_000404065.3 Pinus taeda | reverse complement strand
CATTTAGAAAATATTCATGGCAAGAAGAAATTTACTGTAAACAATAAATAAATAAAGTGAAGGATATTTTTCATTTAAGTAATTTGTGCTTTCTAATTCAATGACATCATGGAGATGTATAATTCCTTAAGTATTTGATATGAATTAGAATTTAAAATACATTAACGAAAAGGGAAGATTGGCAAGTATGCATTTTGTATATAAAAGAATTGAAAATATTATAATGAATGATTCAAAAATTTTAACGGTGTCTATCTCAAAATGAAGGAGGTGTAATTTTTTCCTTATTTATCTTGGAGTTGACATATGGCACGAATGTGTGTGTCTGTGTGTCTATGTTGTAGTAGTATAGATAAATATCCAAATTTCAACTATATATAGATATTGGTAAAATGAAAAGAAAATTATTTATGATTAAAACATTTTAAGGTGCGTAACTCAAAATGGAAAAGAGATACCAATTCTTTTTTCATTTAGTTGGAGTTATATATATATTATATATATATTAATATATATACAATCACATGTTAATATACTTAATTTTTACATATATTATAAAATTAGGATAACATGAAGGTCAAAGTTTACCTTGATGAGTGTGGCCAAACATGGGGTATTGATGGGGGCAAGGGCCATAGGCAAGTTGCATAGGACACCGAAAATATTCTACACATGTGAATGAGATTATTGCCTGAACGATTGTTTTTTTAGAAGTTGATTTTTCTAGATATCGGAGTTTTGGAAGGTGGCAGGGGAATGTTGACTATGCATAGACCGCTAACCTAGGCATGCTCATTCAAGTGGTTTCTTTAGAAAGAAAGGACAATGAAAGCTAGAGGGGCTTGTGATTTGGTCACTATGGTGTGCTAAATTGCATGGTTTGACACCTCAGTGAGCTTAAGGGAGGTGAACTATCGTTTGGATTTTGAGACATGGTGAGGACAAGAGAACTACTAAATTTTCTTGCTACAAGAGTTAAATAGGGTGGTTTTATTCTCTTCCTTGTTTAGTAAGAAATATGGCCGTACCTCTAGGCCCTAGGAGTTCCTTTGTAAATGAAATTTTGGATGTGGTGGTCCTTTGTTCCTATTCGGTTCCCTCATCTTTATGCTTTCAATAATTTGTCATGGTTCCTATTGTCTTTAGTGGTATTTATTGCATGTATCTATTGCCAAATTGTTTTACGGTTGAGAGATGTAGTTTGAGGTCTTGGGCTCACTACCTTTGTCCTTGATTTCTTGGGGTACTCTATTCAAGAGGAAGTATTGTAATCATGGGGGTGCTTCTTTAGTGATAATTGTGAAATAATATGTATTTTTTGACAATTTTTATCTTCTTGAGTTTTGAAGCAGGATTTGATTACCAAGCTACAACATTTGGGTGGATCAATTAAATTGGTCTTTGAGTTTTGGACTATATAGTGGAATTCTTAGATGAAGGAGGCATGTCGTGCAAGGTGGGTGACCTCATGAAGTCTTGGTTGGCCATTGCAAGTGCGTAGGAGAATTGGATGGTGATGGGGGTGTTGAGGCTATTCATGAGGGTGAATAAGCTCATGAATATGTTTCATCACCTAGCCATGTGGAAGCACCACCATCTTTTGAATGTTTATATAGGAAGTTGCACAGTCTTATCGCACTGCTGGTGGAGCTACGGAAATAGAGATATGATGACTCGAATGAGGTGATAAAATTCATGATTGACTAAAAACATAATAAACAAGAAATTATGGACAAGACGAATTCACTCTAATGAGCCAAATATTGACTAATAAGTGATTAGATCATATTGAGGGTCAGATTAAGCACCTAGAGATTCATGTTTATGGGGCCCCTAGAGCCCCAAACATTTATGATTCTGGATAGGAGCTATCACCCCCTCATAATATTTGACAAAAGTTCTTTTCATATGTATTCTATGTGTGTTTTGGAGGCTTTGTGCATTTATTCTAAGGATACAATGTAAATTTTAGCACTTTGGTATCACCTTTTGTATATTTCTCCTAGTTAATAAATCTGGTTGGAATGAGGTTGGGGGAGTAGAATACCTGAAAAAAATTGTTGCTACATTTCAAACAACTAATAGAATCTATTTGATAAAAAACAAAAATATGAAGGGTAAATTTCGAGTCTGGGTTATAACCATAGCTTTAAAAAGGTGTTTAGATTCATGTGTTTCACATGTCACCTCATCATAGATTTCCATTCTAAATCATAGGTTGCTCCTTGTTGGAGTTACATTTCGGATGTTTTGTTAAAATTATAAATAGTTGGAGCCTTTAGTGATTAAAAAATGACAAACTGAGTTTGAATATCATTTACAACACTCTATACTACTTTATTTTGTCACATTTTGCATTACTTTATTTGAATTTTTTTAGCCTCAATCTTGCTTACTATTTTATATGAATTTTATGGCTGCTAATTTTTGTCTTGTGGAATCACTTCTTGTTTTCTTAGCTGACTAAAAATCTTTCTTGTTTGATATGATTCATGGATAAATGCCAATGATTGATGTAGCGTAGGAGTTTCAGAAATGTAGATAGATATCATGACTAGTGATCTCATCCTAACCTCATCCATCCATGATTATCACTTTTTCCACTAATTCCTCACCAAATTCATCATTACATAAGAACACTTCTCCAAGTTTAACTAAGCAAATCCAACCATCTGACAAACTCTGTTTTGAGCTTAGAATGTGTCCTAGCCACTCCCTTGCCTCATTTCTCTCATTATTCACCTTCCGTAAGACCTACACCACCTTCCAAATCCCTCCTCTTTCTCTTAGTCGGATCCTGTAGGAATACAGGGGATCAATAGCAGCATTAGGACATCCTGTAGGAGGCATTAGGACATCATGTAGGAGGAATTAGGACATCCTCTAGGATGACCTATAGTGGCCTGTTTTGAGGCCGAATTGTGGAAAGAGCACCAAGGAATATAGGAGAAGACCCCTGCTTGCCTCCCAAGCCATCTGACCATTCACCATCATCCCTAATCCACTCGCCACATCACCAAGAGGATTTAGCATTCACATTTTCACATAAAAAGGACAGAAAGGAAGAAAAGTTATTGTGCTCATTTACATGCGCAGTAGTAGAATATTCGGTTATTTCAGATTGCATGCCTAGGGCAATAGGATTACACACATGTCAACTTAGCCATCTTTTGAAGAAAATCCTCTTAGAAGTAGTTGGATGAATGGTGTGTTTAAGCATTTGATATTAGTTTTTCCTTTGTACAGTAGACAAGATTTTAGTTAGAGTAAATATCCATTTTCCTCATTGCTAATCAAACTTCTTCTGAATCAATAGAAGGTTGGTTTCAGAAACCATAATGGTCTTACGCCAGCTTAGCAGTGACAAAGAGCAGACCCATAACATCTGCTTGTGTATACAACACTATCACTTCCAAGTTTATATGAACCCTAGGTTGATAAAGTAAAGTTGGTAACCCTAGGAGTTGCAACATTCTTGTTGCAATACTGGTGCTCGTCCCCTTTTGGCGTTGTTTCCGGGGAGGTATCTTAGTAAGATGTGATTTATGCTTTATTTCTTCCATTTCTTATCTATGACATTATACTACTAGCTTCATTTATGAAGTAATTGTAACTCAATTTTCTTTCTTTTCCATTCTGTAAGTGAGATTTCATTCAAGCTATTAGTTTCCATTCAGTTTGTGATTTCAATTCTATAGTTAGTCTCAAAGCTTGAAAAAAAAACATAAAACTAAGAAAAAAAACTTCTTTCGTTCCTCGTAGGAATAGGGATAACTTAGGGATATTTTTACCAAATACCCCCACCACTTCAAACATCCAACCTTCCCTCTTCTTCGGTAGTTGTGTATTGGAGGACCCCTTAGGCAAACAACCAGATATTCTTGAAGAGTCTACAGGGGGAGAAGAAGAAGGAGAGCCCATTCCAACTGACCTAATGGATGAAAATAGAAATGACATAGGAGATAGAGAAAGAATTGAGGGTTCTTTTCCACAAATGCATTCAAGACAACCATCAATTGCCACCCAAATTAGGGGGAATTTTATATCAACTTAACATTTATAAAGAGAAAAAAATTGAATTTAAAATATTTTTTCCGTTGTTAAACTTCTTTTTCCACTCAGTAATATCAAGGAGACGTTAAATTTTTTTCATACTTAATAAAATTCCATACCAGACATTTAGAAAATATCGATGGTAAGAAGAAATTTAGTGTAAACAATAAATAAATAAAGTGAAGGATATTTTTCATTTAATTATTGTGCTTTCTAATTCAATGACATCATGGAGATGTACAATTCCTTCAATATTTGATATGAATCATAATTTAAAATACATTAACAAAAAGCGAAGATTGGAAAGTAAGTGTTTTGTATATAAAAGAATTGAAAAAATTATAAAGAATGATTCAAAAATTTTAACGGTGCCTATCTCAGAATGATGGAGATGTGTAATTTTTTCCTTATTTATATTGGAGTTGACATACGACATGAATGTGTGTTTCTATGTGTCTATGTTGTAGTAGTATAGATAAATATCCAGATTTCAACTATATATATATATATATATATATATATATATATATTATATTATAATATTTATCTATCAACGTCCAGCATATCACGATCTCTGCAATTGCAGGCCTTGATTCTCCCCAGGCCAACACTATGGATCCTCACGAGAAGGCACAGACAAACTGGAAGGAATTTGGAGGTCGTGGGGCTCCATCATGGGACCCGAATCCACACAAGTTGTTTTGACCCGATCTCCCGTTCACTCATCCCCAAATAATATACAATGGCTATTATAGAGACTAGGGTTCCTTACGGAACAACTACCCTGATTCATGGACTCCCTTGCAGAAAATGGATATAGAGGGATGGACGGGAAAGGAAAGGCGTGGTAGCGTACCGACCCACTGGAAGAAGAGGACATGCAGACAAAACCTATAGGGAATCTTTCAGAACTTGACACACAAAAGTGATAGAAATATACATTAGGAAGAGAACACCCCAAACACTTAGTTCACTATAGCAAAAACCTGTGATTAGCATCCCTTTTTGCTTCCTTTTTTGCATCTAGAGCCCATTTTTTGTGCTATTTGTGTCCATTTATCAAATATGGTGCAAAACTTGATGCAAAGTTTGCACTGAGTTTTGCACCAAGTCTTACATCAAGGTTAGCACCAGGTATTGTAATAGGTTTTGCACCAGATTTTTTACACCAAGTTTTATGCCAGGTTTTATGCCAAGTTTTGTACCATCCTTTGCACCATGTTTTGCATCAAGTGTGGCACCTAATTTTGTTCCACCAACTCTTGCATCCTCTATTTCATCCACGTTTTGCGCCGACACTTGCATCAACTTTTGCATCATTTTTAAATCATTTTTTGCATCCGTTTTTGCATATTTTTTGCATCCCCTTTGTGCCAAGTTTTGCATCGAGGTTTTTGTCTAGTTTTGCATCTAATTTTTCATCTACTTTTGTTGCATTGACTTCTACATCTTGTTTTGCATCCATATTTACATCCTCTTTTTCATCTGTTATTGTACCACTATTGCATCCATTTTTCTTGTGCCATAATTTGCACCTAGTTTAACACCTCCCTTTGCACCCTTTTTTGTTTCTAAATTTTCATCCACGATTGAATCCTCATATACATCCAGGTTTTCATCGAATTTTACATCTATTTTTTCATCCCTTTTTATATCCACTTTTGCATCAAGATTTTCATCAGGTTTTGTGCCTGATATTGCATCTAATTTTGCATCGAATTTTGTTGCATCAACTTTTGCATCCTATTTTACATCCATTGTTGCACCCATGTTTATGCCCACTTTTACATCCCTTTTTGCATCTTATTTTGCATCTTCATTTGCTTCTTTTTTTGCATCTATCATTACATCCGCTTTTGTTGTGACACAATTTGCGCCATGTTTTGTACTTACTGTTAACCCGTGTTTGCTTCCAATCTTGCATCCATCTTCACATCCTCTTTTGCATAAAATATTGCATCTATTTTTGCATCCACTTTTGTGTTGGGCTTTGTGTCTCATTTTTTATCTTCTTTTGCATGCACTCCAATTGAATCCATATTTTGCATCCAATTTTGTTTCTCGTGTTGCACCCGTGCTTGCATCCACTTTTACATCCCTTATAACATCTTGTCTTGCATCTAGGTTTGCATCTTTTTTTGTGTCTATTATTACATCCACTTTCTCATCCACTTTTTTTGTCCTATGATTTGTGCCATATCGTATGCCTATCGTTGCAACCCACATTTTCTTCCACTATTGCATCCACATTTGCATCCTCTTTCGTGTCCAAGTTTGCATCAAATATTGTTTATGTTTATTGCATTCCATTTTGAATCTACTTTTACATTCACTTTTGATTCGTCCATTTTTTCAACTAATTTTGTGTCCAATATTGCACCCATGTTTACATCCGTCTTTGCATCCAAGTTTTCCTCATTTTTGCATTCAGGTTTGTATCTTTTTTCTTTGTACATTCATTGTTGTATTCAGATTTGTTTCACCACAATTCATGCTAAGTTTTATGCCTACTATTGTTCCCATGTTTTCTTCAACTTTTTCATCCATGTTTTAATCTTATTTTGTGTTCAAGTTTGCATCAACTATTGCATCTACTTTTTCATCCACTTTTGTGTCAATTTTTCTGTCTTGTTTTGCATCTACTTATGTTGTGTCCACTCTTCATCCAATTTTACGTCTGTTTTTACCCCCATATTATTTTTTCACTTTTGCATCCCTTTTCCAAGACACATCATATTTTTTGCAATGATGATATTTCTTATGACATTGAAAATTATCAACAAATGATGACAATGTCAATAATTATAATGATGATGATAATGAAGATGATGACAATGCCATGAATTATGATTATTATGATAATTACAATGATGATAAAGATGATGGGGGTTACAATGACAATGATGATGACGATGCGAATGACCTTGGCCATTCTTCCCAATTTTTAAATGTTGTCATGGTCATAATCATAATAATTATCTTTGGCGTTGTATTCCAAGTCATCATAATCTGATCATCATTATCATTATTTTAATCTTGGTCATCATCAACAACAATAATGACATGAATGATGATTATGATGTTCATGATGAAGATGACAACAATTATGATAAAAATTATATTAGTTATGATGACCGGGATGATAACAATTATAATGACGATGATAATGGTAGTGATGATGATGATCATCGATCATATATCACAAATAAAGTTGTTATTTCTCTTGCATATATCATGCATAGTAAAAACCCTTTTTGAGCACTCATAACATTTTTTCGGTTGATGATATTTCTTACGATACCTATAATTATGAATAATTGACGACAATGTCTATAATGATGATGATGATGATGATGATGATGATGATGATGATGATGACATGAATGGTGATTATGACGATAATGATATGATGACAATAATGATGACGGTGATGGTGGTGATGATGGTGATAATGAAGATGATGACCATCCCTCTAAACTAGGGAGGTACTCATAATGAGACAAAAAAGTACTCTCAATTTGAAATATTCATATAATAAGGGATCTAGATTGATAAGCATCAATGATGATTTACATCATCATAGCCAACATTGTCAAAATAGCAAGGCCTTGACTAACAAGTTTATCTCTCCATTAGATCAGAGCACAATGTTGGGAGGCATAAATTTGGACACCACTGCCTCTCTAGGAACTTGTCCCACCAGGATTTTCACAAGGTATGTCCTCACATGATCATTTCCTAATCCACTATCATAATATTTGACACCAGGAAATGTCAATCCTTATGACTATTCTTACCTTGGATTAATGTACTTGACTTATGGCAGTTAGTCCTAGTCAAAGTCCAAATTCTAAAAGAATATTGGTCCCAGATGTTTATCCAATCCACAATTCTCCCTACTGGTGTCTTTATTAGGCTTACGACTGTTAGTCCTGGCCATAGTACATGACACGTGGATAATATGGTGTCTACCTTCACTCCCTCTCAACAAGAGAGGAGACATCCAGTACAAGCATAAGATTTTCTCAAGAATACCCATCATTCTCATAAAGAATAACATCATTAATTTGTTTTCATCACATGATGCCTTTATGATTAAGCATCCATAGATTTGTGGCAAAATATTTCACCCTTTTTCATTCGTGATGAAACAAAATCAAAAAGTGAAAGCCAAAATCAATAAAGATACACTATATTGATTTATCTAAGTCTAAACTCTAAGGTTGAAGTGAAAATTCATGAAATTTTTATATCTATGAGTTGTGCCAAACTTATGAAAACCTTATTCCCTAAGTCCTATATATAAGAAAAAGAAAAAGAAAGAAAAATAAGGCCCAATGAGAGGTAACTCATGTATTCACTCCCTCTTTGGAAAGTATATGAATATATACACTCCTAGTTACACTTGATCACATGTTTGTGATGGTTAAATCATGAAGTCGTCATTTCCCCTTGCATTTTCACTTCATTATTTAACCACCTAATTGAGGATCTCGGGAATGTTTTTGGCCTAAGGGTTTCATGTCTACTCTTTGTTTACATATGCCAAACTACTGTCAATTTATGTGACAGAGTGAAATACATAAGTTTGTGGAGTTATTAGAATAGTGTATTAAGTTAGTCACCACACACACATGTATTACATCTCATTGATCCACATGTGTGGGTTGGGGACTCATTGCTTGACAACTTTAATGGAGACTAATTTATAGCTTTAATGGTATATCTTAGAAAATATCTTGTTAAACATTATGATTCATCCTTTTTGTTTTCCTTGAGACAATTGATAATATTGAAGTAACTCTTAATAATCCATGGATATGGGGAGTATAAATTACTTGTGCTAGAAATATAATTGAGAAATATAGGTTTTCCATTCGTGATATTGGAGTCATAGACATTGGGTACATGGTAGTAGTCCTCGATGTCAATTAACTAAAATTGTATTGTCATAATGCGAAAAGAGGTAAACATATTGGTAACCTTGATGTCCTGATCATTTCAAATCATTACCATTCCACCCAAGTATCTCTAAGCATCAATCGCTACTAATAGGAAATTCCTCCCCCATTTGCTAATTATATGAGGTAGAACCTCACTTTATTTGTGTTTCTCATATCAACATTATTGATGGGTTCTTTGTGTACCATTTTTCTTGTAGGAGCCTTTGTTTTCCTTTATTATTGAGGGCCCTCATGTTCCATGAGACTATTTTCATCAAGAATTTACACAGAAAGGAAGTATAATGTGACTAAAAAACACAAGTCTCAAGATTTGAGTGCTTGGACAATTCCACTTCATGACTCCTATATTTCTTTAACCTGGGACTGAATGGTGAACTTGATGATCTTAAGTGAAATTGGCCAATGAAAATCTGAAAAAGAGGTGACTTTTGACTTTATCACATACAATTTAATATACTAAAAGAAATATCCATAACAATTTCATCATTCAATGAATCATTAAAAAAATATCGAAAACAATTTCATCAAGCAATGAATCATTGCATTATAAAATACAATCTATAAACCTTTTGGGAACGTTTTGCTAAACCATGCTAAAAAAACAACATATTTAATATTAATATTTAACAATAATATTGACAATAACACATTTTGATAAATTAAATAACATATTGTGAAGCCTAGAAAATGTCACTAACAGAAAACTATAAAGCATGCTACTAATGGAAGTGACCACTCAATGTCACCATAAGACAATTAATATATTAAGACCAAGATTAATAGGGACAAATATCTACAAAGGACAAAGGAAAGCCTATTTTAACTTTATTGTTTTATTCGGTTCAAGAACATTTCAAGATAAAATGAAGAGCATAATTAGTTTTATTGCATTAAGAAAACCCAAGCACATTCTATAACTTAGCAAGGAAGAGATGTATAATACCCATCTCAGTGACACAACACATGTCATTAAGTTAGTTTTTTATATATAATTTAAAATCCTATCATAAAATCAGAAATTTAGCATGAATGGAATGTTAAAATCTATTTTTATAAAAACAAAATATAATTTTTCTTGTAGAAAAAGATTACCAAAAACTAAATATACTTTTTTGGAAAACAAAAAAAAATACCAAAACTAAATATATATTAAAAAATAAATAAACATAAGCAAACTTGAATTTGAATTTGACACTCTTGTTCACTTTCAGAAACTCATATGGTGGAATGTGATCTCTTTATCCTTATCTTTAGTTTTTTCATAAAAAATAAAAGCATACAAAAGCGGGAAAGAGCCATAAAGCATGGGGAAGACTTTTCCTAAGCACAAAAGCATCTAAAAAGTGGAAAAGGTCATTTTTATATGAGGAAACATTATTCACCCAAAAGATTTTGCTTAAATTGAACTAATGAGGAATTTGGAAAATCTTCATAACCTTCACTTTCCTATATATTGGAGGCTTGGCCATTGAAAAAATGATGGGAATTCTTGTATTGTCACACTGCTGAGAGAGGGAGAGTTTTGGAGCTAGGAGTTGGGGGAGGTGTTGTTGCAACTACATCTGATTGTTGTAGCTTTCCTCAAACTCCTTTATTAATATAGATCAATTGTTCTTCCTTCCATATGTTTCTATTCATTCTTTACTTATTCTATTTAACTAATGAATGTATGGGACTTTGGATTATATTTATTTATTCAATAATATTTATATGTTTCTAATAGTTTTGATTAACAAGATATTATGTTCTGAAGGTTTCTTTATTCTCTCTCTTATGTGTAGGACCAAGTTTTTTGAGCTAGCTAGGAGGACTTCCTAGCTATACTAAAAATGCCAAGAAGACCTGCATGTGAGGACTCACAAGAATTCCTTCTCTTTCTCTTAATATATACTCTACATCTTGATCTATTAAGAATATTTAGCCTTCGAACAACCTTTCTCTTATTTGGCCTATCCTAGGTTTCTAGGATAAACTGAGAGGGTTTTATGTTCATCTGTCCGTGCATTAAATCCTATAGCAAAATGATATTTAGAAACTTTAACATATTTCACTATCTAAATGAAATTAGTAAAATGAACCCATAGAGGGGGTCATAAATGGAAATAAAAGTAAAACTATAAATAAGAAGTCAAAAGTGGATTTAGCTGTGGATGCAAAATTGGGAGTAGAATTGGATGTTAAACTCGCCATTAAAACAAGATGCAAACAATGAAACAAAAAGGGTTTTAAAGTAAAATTTAAAAAGGGTGGAACAATAGACACAAAGAAGGGAACAATATAGAGCATATGAAAGGATACCAAATTCCGTGCAAACAAGGATGCAAAAATGGACACCAAAATGAGGATGCAAAGAATGGTGTAAGATTAGGATGCAAAATTGGGTGCAAAAGGGATGTAAGAAAAGACACAAAACAAGATGCAAAATGGGACTAAAAAAGTGTGAAACCAAGGATGTAAAAAATGATGCATAACTATATGAAAATTCAAATTGAAAATCTAGGTTCAAAATGACATGCAAATGTGGCAGAAAAAATGATGCAAATTTCGATGCCAAAAAGGATGCAAAATTAGATACCAAAAAAGATGCAAAATTGGACATAAAAAATGGTGCAAAATTGGACACAAAAGAAGAAAAAATGGTGCAAAAATGGGCATAAACATGGCTCAAGTTTGGGTGCAAATTGATATGCAACATTGGATGTAAAATGAGGTGCAACAAATAATTCAAAACTTATTGCAAAAACAAATGCAAAAGTGGATGAAAAAATGGCTCAAAATTGAACATAACAATAGAAAAAAATGGGATGCAAAGGTGGATGCAAAATATGGTTCAACATAGGATGCAAATTTAGATGCTCAAAAGGATGCAAAATTGGATGCAAGAAATGGCGTTAAAAATTATGCTAAATTGGATGCAACCAGTGATGCAAAATTAGATGCAAAATGGTGAGCTCCAGTATTGTAGCAATAATGCTACAACTCCTGAGGCTTCCTGTCTCTCATTTTATCAACCCGGTTGTTCGTACAAACTTGGAAGCGACGGTGCTATATGCACAAGTACTAGATCTTGTCGCAGCTGTCACTTAGTCAGCTGGCACAAGTCTGTTAGGGCTCAAGCCAACTTCTATAGGCTCACAGAAGAAGCTTTATCGATGATGGATGAAAGCTAGCTCAAAGGAGACTAAGCTAATTGACAAAATTGAACTAAAAGTAATTCAATGCATGTAACCCTAGGAAACCCTAATTTGACTAGTCTAACCTCTATAATGCAATGAGGATGAGTAATACTTCTACCAATGCTGCTACT
>APFE030684335.1:0-10591 GCA_000404065.3 Pinus taeda | reverse complement strand
CATTCAACCGTTGCGACGTTGCGACTATGTGGTCAGAAGGTTGCATAGGTCGCAAAGTCGCATGTCATACCCATGCAACCTTGCATGAGCGACCAAAGTTATATAAGGCAAGGTTGCCCATTCTCATTATAACTTCTCTTTTGGTCATACAGAAGGTGAGGAAGGCTTGTGACTTGGCCATGTGTTTTACTCCACGTAAGTGACCTTTCACCTTCCTAGTAATCATGATTATTTTCCCAGGTGTCTTTGTCTGCATCCCTAGCCTTCTGCATCCCATGCCCTGGGAGTTTTAGCCCATCTAACTTTTAGTTTTCACCTCATTTCCCAAAAGTAGTTTCCCTTTCTAATTCCACTCTTCCTAGACCCAGATCTTGCCCATTTTTCGACCTTAACCTTCCAAGTTTTCACTGGTAAGCGTAAACCTACTTCCCTGAAGAATCCTAGACCTCATAAAGCCACAAATTTTTTTCCTTGATCCTCTTAAAACCTATCATGTGGCTTGAGACCACAATATCTCTTTTCACGCAACTTTGTGACTTGTGACATTGCCACGACGTAACCGTGTGACTTGCGACCCTTTGTCCTCCATTGACTTGTGACTTGTGACCATACTACCCCATCAACCAAACGTGTGACTTTGTGACCCCCACTAATATATGAGCTCTATTAATCTATGACCTATACTACAAGTCACTTAGTCGCATTTTTATCCTTGCGACCTTGCCACTTGCCTTCCCTACGACTATCTTACCACCTCCTAAATCTTCTTTTATTTTGCAGTTTTACTTGATTTCATGTCGTCTCTCTCATCGTGGGATTGTATTTTTTACATTTCAAGCATTGTGGACCTTGAGTGCATATCCATCTCTTACTTTGAGGATGAAATGGATCCCCGACCACTAAGGCTGCTCACAGAGGCTTATGAAGTGGGTCATGGGAGGTTGACCAAGACGAGAAGCCACCCTTCTTTGGGGACATACCTTGCAAAATTATTAAAACCACAAGGCTCTCCTGGTACAACATCTATGAGGAGTTTTCAAACTTAAACAATCTTGAAACCCAAGAGGAAGGTGCAGCCCATATTAGAACCCCTCATCCAAACGAAACTCAAGAAATTGTTGGATGCTCACATCATATTCAAGATCAGGCACTCTACATGGGTATCCAATCTAGTGCTAGTACGAAAGAAATATGGAGAGATACATATGTGCATTGATTTATGAAACCTCAACGAGGCCTCAGTTAAAGAAAACTACCCTATCCCCTCCATGGAGAAAAACCTCCAAATTGTCTCGGGATGCAAGCTATTCTCCTTGTTAGATGGCTTCTCTCGTTACAATTAGCTCCTAGTAGTTGAACCCAATCAGATCAAAAAAACATTCCGAATAAATTGGGGGACATTTGCATTTCAACATATGCCTTTCGAGCTAATAAATGTTGGGGTAACCTTCCAAAGAGCAATGGATATCTCCGTACAAGGTTTCATGGGTCAAAGCATGGTGGTCTACCTAGACGATGTCAGCATTTTCTGAAAGAAAAGGGGTGATCAACTCCAACATTGGAAGTATTTTTTTTAAAGATGTCAGAAATATGGAATCTCCCCGAACCCTATGAAGAGCATATTCACAGTTTTTGAAGGAAACTTGCTTTTTCACATCATCACCAAGAATCAAATCACCGTAGATCATGACCATGTAAGAGCTATAGCACAAATCCCCTGACCAAGCACCAAGAAAGGTACGCAATCTTTCCTCAAAAAATATAATTTTCTTCACAAATTTATTTTAGATTTTGCGCAAATTGTCTAACTTTTATTGGATATGATAAAAAGGATGCAATATTCAAATGGAATCGAGGAGAAAAGGAATCTTTTTAATTCATTAAAAGAATAATCGTGGAGGATCCTTCCCTCTCCAACCCAGATTTCGGCATGGACTTTATATTGTACACTTTTGCCTCAGACCCGTCATTGGTCCTGCTCCTAAAACAAAAGGATTACGACCACGATGAATGACATCTATCCTTCGTGACTACAATTCTCCAAGGTGCAAAGATAAATTATTTGAACATTCGTAAGGAGGCATACAGAGTCTACAAATCCATGAAACACTTCATACTATACATCCTAAAAAACCGTGTCAGAGTAATGGTTCCACACCCCGCCATTAGATTCCTCTTCATGCAACAGTAACTAGGTGAGGGGAGAGCCAACTAGATGACCTCCCTCCTAGAATATGATTTGGAGTTCAAGTCCTCCCACACCGTGAAAGGGTACATGATCTGTAAACTAACCACCGAGGTGGCTGATCAACAAAATACAAAGTTCGATTGACCGATCATGGAGATAGAAGGGTGGGAATATGAAATTTAAATGTACCATAATGAACTCCTCGACCCACACAACTCCTCTTCATGGTACTCTTTTAAGGAAATACCCAGTGCAAGGATCTCTACTCGAGACCATGTGCGCCAAACCGAAGGGAGTCCTCAAGCTTAAGGCTGCCTCATATCAAATGGTTCAAGAAAGCCTTTTCAGAAACACCACCTCAGCATACTACTAAGATGTTTAGAATAAGATGAGGCTCAACGAGTGCTCAAAGATCTACATGATGGTCTTGCAGGAGGTCGCTATGTAGTCGAAACCACGACCCATAAGATCATGTCGGTAGCTTTCTACTCTCCCACATTCTTGAAGGACACACATTCCTACGCTCGGAAATGTCCCATATGCTAGAAGCACACAAGTATGCAAGCTAGATCACCCACTCCACTCCAACCCATAGTAGTTAAGGAACCTTTTCAGCAATGGGGGTAGGTGAAATCATGTTGAACTCATAAAAACAACACATGTATATACTTATAGCCACCAACTACTTCACTCGATGGGTAGAGGACAGTCCATTGTAGAAGGTTAGCGATGATGAGGTAATATATTTCATTAATCATTACATAATATCTAGGTTCAGTGTTCCAACCTCACTTTTTTTTTATAATGCTACATATTTTTTGTCTTTAAAGCTGTATGAATTTTCATTCTAAAATAGTATCGTATTAAAACTAAAGACTAAAGAGAAATTTCCCATTCATCAAGCCTAGATTAAGATGTGGTTTGACAAGAAATCTGCGTGGTCATGCAAGTTTAATGTGGATGATCTAGTTCTGGAATGGGATCAGGCCCATGAGGATAGGGGAAAAAACATGAAGTTCCAAGCTTTGTCGATTGGCTCCTATAGATGCTCTACAGAACCGTTTGCTGACTGAGACTTAAGTTATGGAAAAAGAAATCTAGTGTGTCAGGTTGGCAGTAGTGGGGGACTCGACGAGACATGTAGCCTTCGTTCCCATTTGTGTCACCTTGTTCTAGCTGCTTACATGGCAAATAATTTGTGAATTGTTCTAGCTCACCCCTAGTACTAGGAAGGAAGGGGAGATTAAAGAAACCTTTTCAGCATACATATATTTTGGGAAAACAATAAGGTCTCTGAAAAACCAGAAATAACCTCTTTACAAGTCAAATAAGTCAAGATCCCTCGTTTGCCTAGGCTTTAAGCCACCATCAAATAAGTGCACATAAGAATAGAAAATCAAGTGCCAATGAGCACGTCCATACATTCATAATAAGGGCTAAAGTACTGAGAAAGGCTTCTCGCACAAAGAGGTGAGGCAACGACTCCACTGGGGTACTGACTAGGCTTACTTGCAGTGGAGAAACATTTGATAATTCTAGGTAGTGATTCTATTGGGGTACCACAACGAACGACCTATATCCTTCATGACTGCAATGCTCCAAGGTGCAAATATAAATTACCTGAAGATTCATAAGCAGGCATACATAGTCTACAAAGTGGTGAAATACTTCATACCATACATCCTAAAAAATCGCGTCATAGTAAAGGATCCACACCCCGCCATCAGACTCCTCTTCATGCAACAGGAACTGGGTGAGAGGAGAGCCAACTAGATGACCTCCCTCCTAGAATATGATTTGGGGTTCAAGCCCTCCCACACCATGAAAGGCCATAGGCTCTGTAAACTAACCGCTGAGGTGGCTGATAAAAATAAATATAGAGTGTGATCAACCGGTCCTCGAGATAGAAGGGTCAGAACATGGAATTGAAACATACCAGAATGAACTCCTCAGCCCGCATGAATCCTCTTCATGGTACTCTTTTAATGCAATATCTAGTGTAAGGATCTCTACCCGAGACTATGTCTTCCAAATATAAGAGAGCAATGAGGCTTAAGGCTGCCGCATATAAAATGGTTCAAGGAAACCTTTTCAGAAAGCACCACCTCATCATACTACTAAGATGTTTAGAATAAGAGGAGGATCAATGAGTGCTGAAAGATCTACATGATGGACCTGTAGGAGGCCACTTTGCAGTCAATATGACGGTCCATAAGTTCATGCGGGCAGGTTTCTACTCACCCACATTGTTCAAGGACGCACATGCCTATGCTCAAAAGCATCCCATATGCTAGAAGCACACAAGTAGGCAAGCAATATCACCTGCTCCACTCCAACCCATAGTAGTTGAGTAAGCTTCTTAGCAACGACGGTTGGATTTCATAGGTGAGATCATGCCAAACTCATCAAAACATCATAGGTATATACTAATACCACCAACTATTTCACCCGGTGGGTGGAGGACAGACCATTGCGGAAAGGTTAATGATGATGAGGTAATATCTTTCATTATTAAGTACATAATAGCTAGGTTAAGTGCTCCAACCTCACTTGTCTTTGATAATGCTACATATTTTCTCTTTAAAACTGAATGAATTTTCTTTCAAAATCAGTATCATATTAAAACTAAAGACTAAAGAGAAATTTCCGATTCATCAAACCAAGATTAAGATGTGGTTTGACAAGAAATCTGTAGGGTCATGTGAGTTTAATGTGGATGAACTAGTTCTTAAATGGGATCAGGCCCACGAAGATAGGGGAAAACACATGAAGTTCCAAGCTTTATGGATTAGCCCCTTCCAGATCAAAGATAAAATTTCCCAACATAGCTTCAAGTTACAAACCCCAGGAGGGTGACTAGAACCTCTCCATGTGAATGGCCAAGACCTTAAGTTTTATTTCACCTAGCGGCCCCAAGGTTGTTAGCCTGATATTGTACCATAGCCTTATATTTATTTTCCTAGCTAGTCATCATTTTCCTTTAAGTATATTTTGTTGTTTCATTTCCTTAAAAAATATGTTTGAGATGGTAGGTAGAGGTTAGAATGACCCTACACATTGGTTCCCGTACATGCTCTATAGAACCATTTGCTCACCGAGACTTAAGTTACGGAAGAAAGATCTAGTGTGCCAGATTGGGAGTAGTGGGGAACTCGATGGTACACACAGCCTCCATTCCTCTTTGCATCACTCTGTTCCAGCCACTTACATGGCTGATAACTTTTGAATAGTTCTAGCTCACCCCTAGTACTAGGAAGGAATGAGAGACTGAAGAAACCTTTGGTGCATACATATATTTCGGGAAAACAATAAGGTCTTTAAAAAACTAGAAGCAACCTCTTTCCAAGTCAAATAAGTCAGGATCCCTTGTCCACCCAGGCTTTAAGCCACCATCAAAAAAGTGCACATAAAAGTAGAAAAATAAGTGCCAATGAGCAAATCCATCCATTCATAATAAGGGCTAAAGGACCGAGAAAGGTCTCTAGCGCAAAAATGTGAGGCAAAAACTCCTCTAGGGTACTAACTAGGCTCACTGGCAGTGGAGCAACATTTGAGATTTCTAGGTAGTGACCTTGTTGGGGTACTTTTGAAGCTCCCTGGGAGAGGTTCAACACTAGAGTACCATGACCACTACACTGAAAAAATTTCAAGCTCCTATCATAACTTGATGTTCCCTTTTCTTTCCCAGGACAATGAGAGGTAGCACCCTAACTTGTGTGATAAAGACCATTTTTGGCAAGATGGGAAAGCCAACCAGTTCAAAGGAGAGGCTTGAATACCATCAATGAGACCCATAACTCAATAAAGAAATACTTATTTAAGTCCCCTTAAGCTAGGCCAGAAGGTGTCAAAGCTCCTGGAGTCTCCTAGGGAATCGCCAATTGTTGTAGCTGCTACAAAAACCCCTCCAAAAATATGGAAACCCTAAGATATTTCATGCGCGTGTATCATGCAGAGCGTTCAGTGCCAATAGGATCTCCTCAAAGAGTTTACCAATCTCGAAGAACCTCATAAAATTATAAGCTTTCAATGATGTAAAGCTAAGTCATTAGTTCCTACCTAAATTTAGTCAGTCATGGTTTTAGAATGCAAGTAAGTCTAAACCTTGTGACTGTTGCAACCTGTGCGACTCACTAGTCGCATGGGTCACGAGGTTGCTTCTATCTCTCTTCTACATTGATGCAACCATGTGATCATTACAACCTCATGACTAGATGGTCACAAGATCGCACATACCTCACTCACCCATGAACCTGACCATGCAACCCTTGTGACCTTGTGACTACCTAGTCGCAAGGTCTCATAGGCCGCAAGGTCACATAGGCCACAAGGTCGCATGTCAGACCCATGCGACCTTGCATGTATGGCCAAAGTTATATGAGGGAAGGTCACCCAGACTCATTATAATTGCTCCTTTGGTCGCACAAAAGGTAAGGAAGGTATGTGACTTGTCCATGCACGTGTTTTGCTCCATGTAAGTGACATTTTTCCTTCCTAGTAATCATGATTTGCTCCCAGGTGTCTTTGTCTGCATCCCTAACCTTCTGCATTCCATACCTTGGGAGTTTTAGCCCATGTTACTTGGATATTTCACCTCATTTCCCAAAAGAATTTTCCCTTGCAAATTCCACTCTTACTCGACCAAGGCCTTGGCCATTTTGCGACCTTAACCTTCTTGGTTTTCACTAACAAGCCTAAGCCTACTTACCTAGAAGAATCCTAGACCTCCTAAAGCCATAAATTGTTTTCCTTGATCCTCTTGAAACCTAAGTCATCTGGCTTGAGACCGTGATATCTCTTTTCACACGACTTGCGTCTTCACCCCAATGAAACCTTGTGACTTGCGACCCTGCGTCCCAATCAACAAAACATGTGATATGACCCCAATCAATCTACAACCTATACAAGAAGTCTCATAGTAGCAATTCTATCCTTGCGACCTTGCAACCTGCCTCCCCTATGACTATCTTACCACCTGTTGAATCTCATTTTATTTGGTAGTTTTACTTGATTTTCATGTCATGTCTCTCATCGTGGGATCGTATTTTCGACATTCCATATGACATGGATCTCGAGTGCATATCCATCTCTTCCTTCGAAGAAGAAATGGCTCCCCTTACCACTAAGGTTGCCCGTAGTGGTTGAGGAAGCGGGTCATGGTAGGTCGACCAAGATGAGGAGCCACCAATATATGGGGACACAACTTGCAACATCATTAAAACCACGAGGCTCTCATGATACATCATCTATGAGGAGTTTTTGAAATCAGACATTCTGGAAACCTAGGAGGATTTTCCAGTATACATAAACATCAAAATATCAAGGTTACACAAGGTACCAACATAACCGACAATCTTTCCATGCACAAAAACTATTTAATGGATTTTGCAAAGTACAAATATGTATTCATGGATGATCAGGGATCATGTTGGGGCACCGATAGCCCCTATCTCCCTTGCAGACATCCACAACTACTATAGACTCCCTGAGAGATAAGAGGTTTTTAATACTAGGTGGCTCTTTGAAGGACATTGTAAGGGAATGGTCGCAAGACCCATCAATGTTCCAGGTTAGAACATATTAGGCATACAAGAGAGAGGGATTGCACAATGTATATTAGTTAATTGTTGAAATGATGTGCTGATTATATGGAAAGGTAGACTGAAACGTTTTTTAGGGCACCTGGGTCCCCCTCATGTTTGTCGTTGACACTCAAGAAACTATTTTTCACTCGAAATGCATGTTCTCATCATCCTTGACAATGAACATAGTTACAACCAAGCTCCCACAACTGGAATAGCCTCCACTATTCTATATTTATTCATACCTCCTCGACATTGTCTGCTCGAGATGTTACTTGGAGCACTATAGATACAACTGGGACTCATCAGTAGCCGAACCCGTGCACTGCCATTACAAAGTTTTCTTGGACACGACATACAAAGGTATCATAGATGTAATCTTTGAATCTCTCATCATCCCATTGTACCAGTTGCTATTTGGGGATGAACCACCATGCATGTCAAAGAGGTCTAAGAGGGTTGTGGTTAATGTAGCACATTGGTTTCCCATTCAAGAAGGAACATTCATGAGAGTGTTCAGTACCCAGAAGGCCCCTCATGCCCTACCCAAGTTTGTCACAGAGAAGGCACTCCTGCGAGAGGTCTGCTACCAAATGACACAAGGTTTTTCTAGGATATTGAATAAAGGCAAAATGAAACCATGGCCCGCTTTCCCTCTCACCATTGGAGCATATGTGGTGTAAAATTTCAAATAGGTAGAGGAAAAGGCCAAGGCATTGAAGGGAAGCCACCGTGTGACCCTCAACTACCAAACATATGATCTTGAGAAAGTCGTGGCTGCCCACTGCAAAAAGGAAAAATTTAGTTAGTCTTATTCTCATACCAAACAGGATCTTGAAGATGGGATAAAATATTGGTATAATGCTAAAAGGGAACTTAGCTCAAGAGAGCAACCTCTTCATACGCCCTTATTTCATCCTCCTATTTTCTCTTCTCCACCTCTTCCTACTCCCTTCTTCCTGCTACTTGTCTTGTAGTTGTTTCTGCTTTTCCTGGTCTTCCTACTATCTCTTATTCTTGCTTTCTCCTTGGTTCTAGAATATTGAGATTGTTTTCTCTCTATTTCCATTTCCATTTTAAGCTCTTTCTTTCTCCTTACGAAGTGGCATTCCTTTGCTCCAGCGTAGTATTAGTGTCTTCCTCTTCGTGTTCACTCGTGGCATCTTCTAACTATTTTCCTTTTCACTTCTCAGATTCCTTGATGCCTTTTGGCACCTCGTGATGCATTGTATTTATGGTGGAAGCTCTTTCTTTGAGGCTCACATATTCCTATATTAAAATAATATTGTAAGGGCACAAAAGTAATAATAGTGGGATTCTATGGGGCACAATAATAACAATATTGAGAATACATGGGAACACTAGTACAATAAGGGGGTTTCACTAATAACAATAAGGAGCTAGACTAGTAGTATAGGGACCTAAGTTGACCCTCTCCTTCAAAAAGTGTTTTCCTCAATGCTTGAGTAGTTATGGATGCTTATGTATAAAATTCTCAATCTCCCATGTGACATATTCATAGGATAAGTTCTTCCACTCGATGAGATACTTTGAAGTTAATCAATTTTGTAGCTGTCAAGTTCTCGTATTTGTGACTGCTTTAGGTTCCAATATGATTTTTACTTCCTCGTCAAGTCCCAAAAATATTTTTTGAACTTGGAGCTTGTCACCTATAACCTTCTTTAAACATGAAATATAGAAAATTGATTGCACTCGGGAAGATGGATGGAGATCCAATTCGTATGCCATAGTAACAATCTTTTGCAACACCTTGTGAGGAGCATAGTACTTTGGTGATAATTTATCCTTCTTAGATTTCTTGAGGGACCTTTGTTTGTATGGTTGTTTCCGTAAGAATACCCAGTCAGCTACATCAAAACTTATTCCACGTTGATGTTGATCTTCCTGTTGTTTCATTTGATTTTGTGCCAAAGTGAGCTTATCCTTTAAAAGTTGGAGAACTTGTTGTTGATTCTCGATGTGAGGTTTCAATGCCTCAATATTGTTCTTCTTGATATGTCCCTCTATCTTGAGAGTTTTAGGAGTGGTAATTCCTACCGATGCATTACAATATATAGTCAGATTCATTTCTTGTTTCTCTCGGGTTGGTTCCTAGTGTATATCCTTTTATATTGACATTTCTTCATCCTTTTCTTCCTCCTCTTCACAATCTATGTAAACTAATTTATTCTAAGCACACTTATGACCTTTAATGTATTTGTTATCAGAACTATAAAAAATACATTTTTTCTATTTTTTCTTCCAATTGTTGTGGTGTCAACCTTGTAGGTTGTGGGAGGTTAGAGGAAACAACATGACTTCCATCTTTATAGTTATGAGCGGTCAGCTTCCTTGTTGCCATAATTTTGCTTTCAAATTATCTTCCCAACCTGAATTCCTTCAACAATGAATAAGGTTTTCAAAGGCGAACCTCATGTTTGATTTTATTCTTTAAATTCCCCTTATACCCATTTACCCTCATATTAAATTTTTTAAAGTCCTCAATGAGCTATACCATTGAACCCTTTTGTTTGAGATTTATCAATTAGTGAAAGAAGGTGTTTCAATTTGTATCCTCATAATGTGCTATCAACTCCTCCATAAACATGGACCAAGTGAAAAAAAAATTACGAGAGAAAAGCCATCGATACCATACAATCTTACAAGGTGTTTCTATTTTATTGGTTGAATTCATTTTTAAATAAAAAGTTATATATATGATTCACTATGCCCTTTGAATTATGTCAAACTAATTTTTCAGAGGGAAGTTGTGTAATTTTTAAAAAACTAGACACTTTTTTTTTTCACTTTGTAGGAGCGT
>APFE030684330.1:0-10997 GCA_000404065.3 Pinus taeda | reverse complement strand
TGGAGCGAAGGAGCGAGAGGATCATCTCTTCGACAAACATAGCGTTGGAATCAAAGTAGGTTTCTTTTACCCACTTGTTAATTACAACTAGGAACCTGCAGTGTAGCATTGTTTGATTGTTGCTAGACCCCCTTTGGGCTAGTAGGGATCGCCTCTATCCGTAGAGGGGATTTACCTCTCCAACAATAGTCGTCTATTATTATTGATAAACAAAAGAGAATACAACGAAGTTCTGACGTCAAATCCTCCTTTGGCTGGGTGATCAGAAACACATACCTTGCAAAGCTTGTAAGGGATGGGAACAAGCCTCTCTCTCCTTGATTACTTGGACATGGATCTCCTCCTTATAGACGTAGCCTTATGGGGATGAAAAAGACCTCTTGTAACATGAGCTTAGCAATTCTCAGACTATGGGACTTAGATTTGGGAGCTTGAAAAGTAGAATTACTAACTAGCTTGCCAAAGGGAAAAGAACAAGCTTATATAGAGGTAGGAGGAGTAGATAAGACCATCCAGTTGATTCATGGGATTGTCCTTATCATTAGGAAGCTTCCATGAGAAGTGAAGAACTACTTCCCTCCTTGGGAGATTCGAAGCCCAACTGAACTAACTCAAACTGGAATCAGTTCATGGATAGGTGAGAAGGAACCTTTGGAAGTTTATTTGTTAAAAAATTTACCCAACTGGGTTGGCGCTAGTGTGACTCTGACACAGAGCACCAGCTGGCGCGCCCTCTTTGGAGGATTTCCCCCATTGGCGCGAGTGATACACTGTGGAATAACGCCAATGGAGAAAGGGCTATATTTTTGGGTATTTTGCAGAAGGTGTCTTCAAGGCATATGAAGTACATACTCTAAGGGATACAATGCAGGTGTTTTCAAGTTATGTCACTTCTCACAGGTCCCGAAATAGGTCCTCCAATGTACGGGAGAAGGGGTAACAGGGATGGTGACAAAATACTGTGTAACAGATGCCCCCTAAAGCATGAAGCCCGAGAGAGAGAGGGGTGAAGTGCTTTACAAGAACATGGTCGACTAAAAACACGACCACCGGAGAACTTGCACGAAGTACAATTGATATCTCAAATACATGATGTACATGGTATGGGCGCAGCCATCCATAGCAAAGTACATAAAAATCTGGATCCCAGGTATAGACGCAACCATCCGATGAGGATCGATGAAATAGACTCAGGCATGGTCGCAGCCATCTAGCGAACGAGTCATGTAGAGATTACAATAATCCACAAAATACAACCTGGATCTCAACAGACAAAATCCAGGGTCTTGCGCTCCAACTCGACCCGAACAAAGTACAAGTTCAAGCATGCGAATATCGGAGTCAAATTCGAACATGCGAGAACATCGTCTTATTACCAGTCAATGATGCAAACTGTTAACAGACGCGAGAGGTACCACCAAGAATGACAATGGTACTCAATGTACTATAGGTACAATCCACAACATGTGAATCAGTGAGCTGGTGTTGAACACCCGTAGAATCATCTGATCGGAGGCCAATGATGAAAACCTCGCGTCGAACACGAAGAATCTGCCATTGAGGCATGCAGGCTCCAAGGTACCTGAAGGGAGTCTCTAAGTCAACTTCCTAGATAATGAGTTGAAGTCGACAGGAAATGACCTTGATCGAAGGTGGGCCATGATGTTTCCCACATCATCGACACGAGACAAAGAAGGATAAAATGTTTTGTGTGAGGTATCAGAGGGAGGTTGAGTATTCTGTAGAGGTCAACTTCTCTTGAACATATCGGCGACACGACAGTGGACTTGGCAGTATTTGACATCAAATGATCAAGGGTCATGGTGACAAGGCGATGAGCAGATGAATGTTCAAATAGGATAACCCAAACCCGCGGAGGCAAGTGTAAAACAAGATGAGATGTCCCCACCCAGACACGAATGCAAACGAGTGCCATGTTCAAGAGCGACATACTACCGACACGACGATGATTACGGTTCCTTTATTCCCCCACCATTTCTGGTGAGTACCCCGGTTATTTTTGGATGACAAGCTTGACGGGGATAGCATATGCTTGAGAGGCGTTATTTCGACGGAATCTGATGTCATTAAGTTTTAACGAGTCTAACAAAGGAAGAACTCGACGTCTTTTCATATTTAGAGAGTTTGAAAAGACAACGAAAAGGAAACTCCAGGGGTGTCCTTTTTCGTAAAGTTGTGTCTCTCGAGCCCGAAAAAGTATAAAACCATGCTCGAAAGAACCACCCAATCATTAGGACCGAGGAGTACTTTTCATAAGTAGTGACTCTGATTTGAAAAGTAAAAAAGCGATCAAAACCATGTTGCTTCGTGACCATTAACGAACCGGAAACGACAAGGGTCCGACAATATTTTCGTTTTTAAACGGTCGGAAAAGGGTTTAAAGACGACTGCCTCTCATGTCCGTTTAACGAGTCGAGAGGACCAACTCGGCATTCTTTTCACATTTAGAGAGTCAGAAAAGAGCAAAAGATGACTCCAATGTGACTTTTTCGTGTATTTACCGAGTCTGAAAAAGTATAAAATACAACTCGTTTTGCCATGAAAGCTACATAAACACCTATCGCTGCACAAAAAATCGACGTAAAACCCATTTTCGACATAAATATTCATAAAAATATTCATAAAATAACTTTTTAAAGCCTATTTAGGGGTAAAAAAGTTATAAAATGGTGAAAATGGTAAATAAAAAATTACTTTTCACTTTTTACCTTTGGAGAGCGACATCAGGGCTTTTGGAGTGCGACCTTCAGTTGGTGATTGCGACAAATCTAGTGGACCATTTCGAGTGCCATCAGTGTCAGGTAAGAGGTCTTGTCCTTAGCTCCATTTTCATCTGTTTAGAATTTGTTTTTTGTTGCATTTTCATCCCCTATGGGGAGGATTTTGAATTTAGGGGTTGTGCCCATTGGCGCGGGTTTCGGGCACGGACCCGCGCCAATGGGGCAATTTCTCCATAGGGCGCGACTGTTTTAGAAACAGTCGCGCCAACAGCCACGCGTATTTTTTGGCAAGTTTTAAGAAATTCAAACCCTTTTCACCTGCAATTTCAAGTTACTTGAGAGTCTAATTCACTATTTTGGCTTCTGTTTGCAGGTCAATCCACAAAAATGGTGATTGTATGGAAGGAACGAGAACATGACCAAGTGGACACATTGGCTTTGGCGGATGAGGATTGCATGGAAGCTCTCAGAGCGTGTGGGCTCAAAAAATACTTCATGCTATCCTATTTACGAGCTCAGCCAGAGCTCCTATAGTACCTGATCAACTTTTTGGACGTAGAGGAACAGGTGTTCCAGATACGGGACCAGGTGCTGGAGTTAGATGTATCTGATGTCTATTTCTTGACTGGATTGTCACGACGAGGGCCGGTGCCTCGATTGACTGGGGGCAGGCCATCTGGAGAAACGATGGAAGAGGTGAAGGCTCGAGTTTGCCCGGAGGCAAAATATGGATAGGGCAGTTCGAAGGTGGATATCCCCACCATTCAGGACCTGACACTGAGAGCGTTTCTATTCACTTTCACACGAGCTGCGGGGGCATAGGCGCCCCACGAAGCTACGAAGAACCACCTGATATTAGCGATAGAGTGCCTTAGCCCGACGATCTTCAATTGGGCGTTAGCTGTGACAACTAATATGAAGAGGCAGTTGACAAAGGCCAAGAGAGGCAAGTTGCAACAGTTCGGGTACGGTTCCATCTTGGTGACATTCTTCTTGGAACGTGTGCAAAGCTTCCAGGGCCAAGGGGCCTTTGTAGCAGACCCAGCACCTCGAGAGCCGAGGATGGCTCGATGGGCAACACTGATGCCGAGGGGTGGTGGCGGCCAACAGATGTCGTTTAGACCTGAGTTCTTCGGGTGGCTTCGCCGCCAACTGATAGTGGTGGAAGACTAGCCATATGTGGGGAGAGACTTCATCAGAGACCTTGACCTTCCCCTGCCGGAGGGAGAGGACTGGGACGAGGAGATTGGTATGTCGTCATTTTTTGATTTTGTGTTTTTATGATTTTTTTTGTTAGTACATGCTTGTCCTAATGACCTTTATATGCACATGTAGATGTCGGCCCAGAGCGTCTAGCTGGCATGTCTCCCATTGTGAGGAGACATCCAGTAGCAGCAGCAGTAGGAGCAAATCTTCAGGAGGAGAGTGGTGACAGAGGGGAGCTCATCCAGAACCTTGAGGCTATCACTCGAGGAATTCCAGATTATGCTCGGCTAGTGGATGTCCCGCTAGCGTACCAAAGGCACACAGTGGGGGTGCCGACTCGCATCCACCGACTCCTGAGGTGTTTAGTGCGAGTGGTGACGTGCTACCATGAGCACCACCGAGACTAGATACCTAGGTTTTTCCTTTCATGCATATTTTTTGAGAGACATGTTGTCTCCGGATATATTCAAACAAACATGTATTATTTTTTGGTGATGCACGGGGTGCAAACATTTTGGACACACACACACACATATATATATATACACATATGTTCTATGGTTTATTGTGCTTTATGCTTCTTTTATTATGTTGAATTACATGTTATGCAAATGCCTGTCCAACACATAATTAGCTAATGCATCGGTTAACATATTAAGTCGTCTTGGAATATGTTGATCAGTAATGAAATCAAAATCCCTTTCTAATAACTTAACACGTAAATACAACCTTAAAATCCGATGATCTCTGATGGAATAACGCCCGTTGAGTTGGTGGACTAAAGCTGAGAGTCCAAGTTCACAACCAATGTTCGAATGCCGAGATTAATCGCCTCAGCTAATAATTCAATCACAACACTATATTCAGCAACATTGTTCATTGTACAACCTAGACAAACCCCTTGAATGTCTACTAACTCACCATGAGGATTGTATATCACCCATGCTGCAGATGACAAGCTGTGTGTACTGCGGGAAGCACCATCAGCGAAACCAACGTAAGGTGATCCAGACATCTGTGCAAGAAGCAAAAAGACACAATAAGTGGCAATCACGCCGACACGCCAAGACACAAATATAAAAAACATGCACACACAACACACTTGCTGAAAGCACATGTATATACAAAAAGAGAGTGCCTGGACTCATGCATAGTATTTTTTAAGATAAAGCCCATTTCGGGGCTTATCCAAGGGATTTCCTTCATAATCAATAACCTCGTAGGTGCCTTTTTGTAAAACTCTTTTCACAATGTAGGGCCCGTGCCACATAGGCTCGAATTTTCCTGCCCCTAGCTTATCGTTAGCTTGATCATAGAGCAGTACTAAGTCTCCCTCAATGAAAGAGCGGGGATTAACAGTTTTATCGAAGTGATTTTTCACTCGCTTCTTCTGAGCTTCAATAGCTAAGGAGGCCAAACGACGAGTCTCGTCCAACCGCTCTAAGTAGAGAAGACTCTCTTCTACTGGAGTAGTATCAGGGAGCAATTCAACGGCTATCTTTAATGAAGGAATCTCACACTCAATAGAAAGGGTCGCCTCCAGTCCGTAAACTAACTGAAAGGGAGTGAAACCGGTGGCGTCCTTCACGAAGGTACGGTAGGCCCACAAAGCAGAGAACAACATCAGATGCCAATTGGACTTATGCATGCCAGCAGTTCGTTGAAGCATCGTGAGCAAAACCTTGTTCACGACTTCCACTTGACCGTTTGCCTGAGGATAGTACGGGTTCGAACTATCATGCCTAAGGCCCAATTGGGTTGTTAACTCGGTCATCATGTGATTATGAAAATGCTTTCCGTGATCAGTGATGATGGCTTGGGGTACTCCGAACCGCAAAATAACATGGTTGAAAAAAAACTGCGCCGCGGTGTGACCGTCTTCAGACAATGTAGGCATCACCTCGGCCCATTTCGTGAAATAATCAATAGCAACGATGATGTACCCATGCCCCCGCCCGAGCGAGGGTTACAGGTCATATAATCAATGCCCCATTTGGCAAAAGGGCCGACGGTTACAACAGGGTGCAGTGGAGCAGGGGGTGCACACATCTTCCGTTAGTAAATCTGGCACTCATGACACGAACGGACAACAAGAATGCAATCCTTGAAAATGGAGGGCCAGAAATAGCCAGCACAAAGGATTTTCTGTGTGGTGGCATATCCAGACATGTGACCACCACATGCACCAGGGTGGCAGTCATTCAAAACTCTCTCTGCTTCTTCGAAAGTCAAGCATCGGCGAAGAACAGAATCAACACCGAGACGGTACTGGGTGTCCCCAACGATGCGATATGGTTGGGCTTGATGTCGGATCCATCGGCGAGCATCCTTAGAAGTCTCAGGACGGAAGGAGGACGTCTGCAAGTAGACAATAATATCCCCGTACCAGGGATCGAGGGTGCTAATGAGGAAGAGAGTTTCGTCTGGAATGGAATCCTCTAATTGAGAGGAGGCAATAGCAGATGGCAAAGAACACAACAACTCAGCGAAGACAAGTGATTTCTTAGACTTGGCAATAGTAAATTCCAAGTCAAACTCTTGGAGGATGACTATCCACTTCGAGTATTTGCCCCCCAGCAACTGGTGTGGCAGAATGTAGGTCATAGGGTTGCAATCGGAGATCACTGTCGTGGTACGCAACAAGATGTAATGATGGAAGCGTTGAACAACGCAAACAGCAGCGAGGGCCAACTTCTCGACATAAGCATATCGAGATTCTGTGTCTAACAAATTTCAGTTAAGGTAATAGATAACATGTTCAATGCCATCATCGTCATCCTGAACCAGAACCATGCCGATGGTGGTATCCGCAACGGCCAGATACAACGTGTAATCGCGATGATAATTCGGAGGCCGCAACAAAGGGGCGGAAACCAGGAGAGTTTTAAGATGTGCAAAAGACTCTTGAGCTATGGCATCCCATCGATACGGGGTGTCACACTTGAGTAACCGTGTGAAACCTTTTTCCACCTCGGCATAATTCGGGATGAATCGTCGTAAGAAGTTTGCTTTACCCTGCAAACTCTGGAGTTGCTGCAAAGAAGCAGGGGGAGGAAGATTCAAAATGGCTTCGACTTTAAGGGGATCCAAGCGGATGCCCTCTCGAGAGACGATGAACCCGAGAAGTCGACCAGATTCTACAGAGAAGACACATTTATGCGGATTAAGTCGGATATTGTAGTGTCGACAGCGGAGAAAAATCTCGTGGAAATGCGACGGATGGTCTTGGCGCTTAGTTGAATGAGCGGGAAGGTCATCCAGATAAGGCTGTACGATGTGCCGAATATCATGAAAGGCGTAAGACATCGCACGTTGAAAAGTGGCACCGAAATTCTTGAGACCGAAAGGGAGCTTTTTATAAGCGAAAGTACCCCACGGACAGATAAAGGCCGTCTTGTGTTGATCAACGGGCGCGATATTAATCTGGTTGTAGCCAGAAAAGCCATCCATGAACGAATATATCTCACTCCTAGCACACTCATCAATGAGCTGGTCAATGAAAGGTGTGGGGTAGTTATCTTTCGGGCAAGCTCGGTTGATATCGTGATAATCGACACAGACGCGAATAGTACCCTGCTTTTTATCCACAGGGACAATTAGAGACCCAATCTGTGAGTGGGATAGGGTAAATGAAACCAGCTTTAAGAAGTTTTTCGACTTCCGCTTTTGATAGTTGCAGACTTGCGGGGGTGCACAGGGCATAAACGATGACGAAAAGGTTTAGCTCCTAGATACGTAGGTATCTCATGCACTACGATGTTTGGATCAATGCCGGGCATATCTTCATAAGACCATGCAAAGACGTCACGGAACTCGCGAAAAAGAGCTATATAGATTTGAATTTCCTCAGGAGTGCAAGTGACTCCTATGTAAATGTTCTCGACAATCCTTGGCTTGACAGAGATGTTGATAGGTTGGGTATGCGTAATGTTTCCCAAATTCCCTTCAGAAGATACTTGATAGACCTGAATAGGCGTCTGAAGAGGTTGTGAAGGGAGACACGGAGCAAACCGCTCGAGACAAGCCAACGTTTCCTGAAGGGTAGGGAGAAACGAGGAACGATGATGAATATTGAACCACGGAGGTTCCTCGAGAGACATGGTCTCTATGATGGCTTCATCAGAAGGAAATATTTCCTTTAATGGATCTGAGGAGGCACATTCTCCAAGCCAAGGGGAATAATCGTATGAGTCAAGAGTTTCGCTTAAAGAAGCAGATTCAGCAGGAGGAGCCGATACAACAGCGATTTCGATGTAGTTGAGCTCGGCGGGACTCAACGACATCTCCTCGCCCTAGGATTTCTATCTGGTCGATGGGGGGAAGGACCCAAGGATCTACCAAAATCATACTGATGGAGGCGACGTTCAGAGGTGGGAGCGAAAAAACACCCATGAGGGCGAGATCTTTGAAGAGCCTGGCTCCCACACTCTCGAAAGGGATGGAGGTATGCTCCACGAAAGGCACATTGCCTTCAGAAGAAGAAGTGAAGGAGAGCTGGTCTACTGTGACAATTTCCCCTGGTGAGGGAAACGAATGACACAGAAGAGGGACGAAGCCATGGAATGCATGGCATACGTCCAACTCCGACCCAGAAGAAGGTTGTAAGTAAGATTTGTGTCAATGACCTCAAATTCTACTTCAACGGTTTTCCCTTCTAAAGTAATCGGCAAACGTTGAAGGATACCATAGGGATGAGATTCTCTCCCATCAAAGGCTTCCAGCGTCGTGGGAGACTGGCTCAAAGTCGGAGACCCGATCGCTTTCCAACAAGCAATAGACATGATGCAAGTTGATGCGCCTTCATCAATAACTATACGATGGATCGTTTTCGAATTGATGATGAATTGTATGAGAAAGGCGATCTGATGAGGCAGCTTTGGGACATGGCTCTCGAGATCAAAGGTGATCAAATCCGAATCTGTCGGGTCGATGCCACTGATGGTTGATAGCAGGGACTTCCTCTGAGGGGGGCAGCTCTGGAGAACTTCTAAAGCGAACATAGCCGACGGAGCCTGCGCTAAGTCCTCAACTATGCTATAGTGCTGGGCAGCACGAGCATTTGGGTTGTAAGATGATCTCCGGAGCACTCCTTTGGGAGGGGGTCAGATCGTCATCTTGGTACTAGGTCTCTCGATGTGGAGCGGACCAGAACTGGACAAAGGAGCACTTGAGGGAACCTCAGGCTCCTTCCTGGTGGACGACGGATACTCCTTTGTTCGAGTCGTTACACGAACGAGAATGGATCCAACCATGAAGACTTGGGAACGAAAGGGAGAAGAAGACGAAGATGGATCAGCCACCATTTGAGTCTATTGAGAGGGGAAAGTTTCTTTAAGAACCATAGGAATCCCAGGAGCGCCTTTCAACAAACGACTAACCTCTGACCGCCTTGGGCAGTCTTTGCAGATGAGACAAGGATACTTTGGTTTACGCTTGGCTCCTTCCTCGGATGGAGGTTTGGAGGAATCCTGTTTAGGTTGCTCAGACTTATTCTTTGCTTTCCCCTTTTTCTTTCCTTTTGAGGCCTTATTCGCTGTGGTGGACTGGACGGTGTTTACCTCGGAAGTACTTCCAGAATTTGAACCACCCTGAGAAGTGTTTCCATTAGAAGCATTCGATTTTTGCTTCCCAGGGTTTGAGGATGATTTTTTGGACGACGGATTTACAGAGCCAATAACTCCATCAACAGATGGCTTTGGTGGAGCTTTGGATGTACCGGGTCTGGGGGCATCAGGCAAATACTCATATAAAGTACCTGACTCAGAATAAACTAAGTCAAGGCACTGGGCACGCGCGATAGCTTGCTCTTCAGTCACACAAGCTCCCATATCAATGTCCCATGCAATCTTAGGGACAAAGGAAGTTGTGAACTAGTCGGTGAGGAGTTGATCAGGAATCCAAAACTTGATCAACCGACGACACCTTCTCCATTCATGTATATGATCAGAGATGTGCATAGCTATGTCCTGCTTGAGAGACATAAGGAGATGCGTCCCCGTCTCGTACTAAATGGGTAACTGAAAATGAGTGAGGAATGCCATTGCCAATGAATTGAAATCTTGAAAAGACGCATGGGTCAATTCAATGTACCATTTAGCAGCGGAGCTGGTGAGAGTCCTTTGAAACAGGCGAAGCCGAACCGAATCATCAAGCCATGAATTGGACGAACACCAAAGGTGATAAGTCATTACATGGGCTTGAGGATCCTCTCCAGCTTTGCCGTCGAATTTGGGACAATCGCCGGGTATCTTAGTTGGAACTAGTGGCCATTGTGGATTATGAAAGATAGGATCATTGGTTAATTTCGACACATCGGGCAGTTCCAACGTTGCTAGAAATGGTAGCTGTGGGTTGAAGGACATCTGTGGGTATGAGGTTAGGGGCAGAGTTCCATCCAGTTGCTGGTTGCCCCCATTAACCTTGTCCGGATGGACCAGGTCCAAAAGGACCTTGTCCATAGGAACTCTGTCCATAAGGGTTATATCCATAACCGGATGGTTGATTCTGGATCTGCCCCCAGCGCCCCATTGGTTACCATACTGACCTGCAGGAGCAACATTTGGTTGCTGGTAATTTTGATAAGGGGTGACCTGCGGCTATTGATAATTTTGATATGGGGCAAATTTATTTTGCCCCTGGGGTTGCTGGTATCCATACTTGCTGGGCTCCATATTGAGCCTGGGAACCAAGCTGCGTTTGATAAGAAGGTTGGGATTGATACCCACCTTGTGGCTGGAGGCCAGTTTGATTCTGGGGCTGGTAACCGGGTTGAGCTTGAGAAGCAGGAACCATCTTGTTGACAATAATACTGAGAGGGGGGGTGAATCAGTAATATCTAATTCTTTTGCCAAACTTTTCTTATTTATACTTTGAATTATTTTTGCATACCAATACCATAAATAATGAGCATGAACAAGAAAATCAGACAGTCACATCAAAGAACACCAGATATAAGGTGGAAACCCAATGTGGGTGAAAACCACCTGCATGCAATATGTCTCTATCTTCTTTCAAAATTAAGAAAAATCCTTTTTACAATGGTCTTGTACT
>APFE030684329.1:88583-107424 GCA_000404065.3 Pinus taeda | reverse complement strand
AAATACAATGATTTGAGCAATTTGATGGAGGGAATGAGTGGCAAAATAAGGAAATGAATAGGAAAAGGAGGCTGAGAGAATGTATAAAGAAGTGTAGGTTTGAGGCTCAACAGGACCCCTCATCCCTATATAACAGGATTGGAGACATCAAAGAGATATATATGATAGGATGGTAGAAATATTCTCCAAAGATGAGATAAGAAAGGTCATATCACTTAGATCTGATCTACACAAATTAAAGGATGAATGGATATCTTCATAAGATCTCATCTGCAAGATCTGGGTGATATGATTTCAGATAAGGAAATGATCTCCTTTCTTCTAAATACACTAACTAATGAACAAGGTAACAAATGTCTCTAAGGATAAAAAAGCTATTCCATTCAACAAATTGTGATTTCTACGCAAGGTAGAAGAAGGCATGTTGAGGGAAAAAAGTATTCAGACATTTGTCGAGAGGAAAGAAGAACATAGCTAAGATTCAATGCTAAGAGCATTATAGGAAAGATTGCCCTAAAATCAAGAAGGGTAATAACAAGGAATATAGAGAAGAAGTCCATTTCACTGAAGAAGTGGAGGAAACTGAAAGAGGAAAGCATTAGAAGCAAGATCTCACGCAATCAACATAGGGAAACATGAAGGACAGCTAGAACAAAATCTATGGTAGTCAACTATGAAGGTTATAACTCTTGGGAACCTCATTGGAAACTTAAATAAGGGAAGAAGTCACCAAGGACAAGTTTCATCATACATCAAGTCAAAAGGAAACACCTACTGGATAGGGATATGAAAGATCCTAAAGATTCTCTGATGGAATCCTCATCGGAGGATTTACCGATCTAGAGAGGAAGCAAGTGTTTTATCAGGAACTCCAACTTGTGGAATTCATGGATGATGGTATGATGACATAAGAGATGGAGCATATCAAGGATTGAAGCTCTTTTCAATCAAGGAAGCCACTGAAAGAAGCCTAGATGGCCTAAAGGTAAATGAGGTATGTATGCTTGTATTCAATATTATAAATTCATGCTGTATGGTTGCAGGTAACATGGATGACTGCTCGATCTTGAGAAGCATTACCAAAGGAAAGGAATCTCCTCCTATGAAAGGTTTCCGGAAGGAAAAGTTCACACTAGATGAAATCAACATAATATGTCCTCATATGAATTATGAGGTGGTTGACTACAATTGAGGAACTCTGATTGGAAGCTCCTGGGAATGAAATGTGTGAAGAAAGGAAGGAAGAGATCATAGACTACCAACCATGGAAGAAGGCATTCAACATCCGAAACTAAGAATATTTGACTAGATATCTCCATGGAAGATATGAAGACTATGATGGAAGTCTTAAAAAGATGGAGACCCTTGACAATGGATACCTTTGGGAGATATGTCAACATGTATGCAAGATCCTAATGCAAACTAGAAGATGTCATGATGAAAGACCATCACAAAGGTAATTTTGATTTAAGTGTTCATTTCTTATCTTTGAACAAATATATAGATGGGTTTATGCAAGTCCGCCAAAGGGAAGAACTATGAATATCTTCCAAGAGGATCATGTAGAAGGATATAAGATCCTTCCAAAGAAGACAACATGGAGAAGGCAGCATGACATGAAGCAAGGCCAGATGTACACTAATGGATCACTTTTTGATGAAAGGAATGATGACATGACTAACTCATGGATGAAAGTGATGGATGGTCTGTGCCCTATTAAGAAGTCCCAAAAGGTGAAGACTTTGTGACAAAGAAATTCATGACATCGAAGGAAGGAGTTCTTCTAGCAACTGGTTGTCCCATCATCTCCACATGAGGAGCTGTTGTAGGTCCCTAATTAAGAGGGAGACTGGAAACAAGTTTCTTACTTGGAAGAAACTTGGAAATTCCTTGTTGAATTTCCACAAGCTTGGGTCTAGGTTATAGTCTTAAAATCACTAACGATACCAAACCAAGAATCTCAACTATAAAATACTTTTCACAGTGGAAATATAAATCAGTAAATCACATATGCACAGATATACACACTTTTTAACAAAATTGTACAATCACTAATCTTCATTATATTAAACCAAATCTAAATAATACAACAGTCTATGATATATAAGATACAATGACAAACTTTGTTGCAGCTTATATGTTGTATCTTGTCCCGTCGGTCCTTCGCTTTTGTACTACTCACTAGCTGCCCCTTAGTCCTTCAAGGGACAACACATTCAGACTACAGGAGGGCTGCCACCTAACACTACTGCAAGCCACTTTTGTTGCATGTACACAGGCTCTTCAATATGCTCTTTGGGTAGGCCTAATTCTCGAGCTCCAATCTGCCTTCTAGTTGCCTCTTCGTCCATCAAAGAGCTACTCATTAGGCTACAAACTTCACCCAATCACGCACCAAACAACGTCCTTCTTGAATGTTGCTCTAGGGATACTTTGGGTAGCCAACACACTACCCTCCAATCAGATCAATGGCACCGAATCCAATCACCGCGGAATTTGCACCAATGAATACATATGATCACCCAATCTCGCCTCCAAATTGGCTCCCACAGGCTACATAAACAAATTATCCAAACCTAGTGACTCCTTGACCCAACACTCCTCCAAAACACTGTTGTAAATTATGTTTGACTTCGTTGTTTGTGACAGTCCTGGTTAGGGCACATGCTGCAGCCCTCACTCCACCTAACCGTTAATAAGCAAGCCCTTTAAGGGATGCAAGCCACCTTGGAAGGCTTCCTCTACATCCATGCTGCCTCCTTAAGGGACTTGTCACCTCTTGACACCCTTAACGCAGACCTAGCTATGTGCTATGGCCTGCGGACTAGTACAACAATCTTGTTGTAGCTTCTGCTTCCACAGAATGTGCCCAAACAATCATAAAACAACAATGTACTACCCTACTAAGACTCGATCTAGTAGCCTACCCTCCCGGCCCTTGAAACAACAAGATTCCAACCCAAAACAAACCTTCAAACAGTTCGCACTTGCCTCAGCCACTCGGCCTCTTGTAGCAGACTTCAGACCCTTGCTTCCACATTTTCCAAGACCCCTCTCTTACTGCAACTAGGATGTCCCAATTTCAGAGCTATCCCTTTGAGAACATTGCACACTTGGATGCTAAAACAACATCACATCACCTTCTATTTATATCCAAATGAGGGGCTCCACGAATTAGTGAAGAGACACATCTATTGGACAAATTCTACTTCAAGCCTACATGACTTGACAACTAATAATTACTTGTCAACTTCAAAAATTCATTTCTCCACTTCTAAAATTCGAAATTCAACAATTCTTGAAGAGTTGGATACTCCTTTCCACCCTTTATCATCACATGTATAAATGTGCTCCTGGAATTGCCCCAAACACGATTGAGTGCAAAACCCCATCCTTGGGTTCCAAGCCCACAAGTAAGCCTTTGCCCTCCAAACCCTGAACCTTAGGGCTTGGAGTCCCTCCCAAGCTACACAAATCAACACTCTTAGTGAGTGAGGTACTTCCAAGACTAGGAAGTACTTCATCATCGTCATCACTTCTCACAGCACTTGCCCAAATCTTGGCTCTCATAATTGCAACAATCCCTGTATAGTGAACTACACCCTTCTTGTATGTGTCACTATCACTATTGGAAGCACCCTGCTTCTTCTTCTTATCCTGTAACGTCTTCCACTCTCTCCATGATTCCTTCTGGCAGTTGTAGGAGCAACTCTACTCCCCACTAACCATGCGCTCTTCTTGGACTGTAGAGTCTCCCTCTGAATCTGCAAGCTCCCTCTCGAACTAGACTCCCTTTGAGTCTCTGGAACCTAGACCTTCTTAGGAAGGTGTACCTACTCCTCTGAAGCCTGTATCTGCACCTGCACCTGCACCTGCTTCTTTGGAACCTGCACCTACTCCACCTACTTCTTTCTATGATCCACAGGCTTGCCCATCAACCTGTAGAGACCATGCTCTCTAACTCTGAGTACAATCCCATCGGACTTAGATCCTTTGGGCCTGAGTCTTGCCTTCCCATCCTGGAACAAGACCTCAAACTCTTTCCTCTCGATCATCGAGACGGGAATCATGCTATTTCTCAGTCCTGGTATAAACAGTACATCCTAGACCCACATCACGTGTCCTATCTCCATCCTGAATGGCACAACTCCCGATCCTCAAAACTCCAATTGACTCTTGTTGCCCAAAACCATGTGCAACTTCGAGTCCCATTCAGCTAGAGTCTCAAAAACCTTATGAGACCCTGTCATATGCTTCATCGCACCACTTTCCACATACCATCCATCCTCATTGACAACACCTTGCGAGAAATGAGAAATCATAGCAAAGTCCTCCTCTTCCAATATCCTATGAGATCATCTATCTCAGCGGAAGCGGCAACATTAATAGCCTACATTCCTTTCCTCTTCTCATCATCTCCCTTCTTCTTCATCGGACATCTCGACGAATAATGACCCATCTCACTATAGTTGAAACACTTGACTTTACTCAAGTCCTCCTTTTGCTTACCCTTCACTCGCGCTATAAGTGCCACGTTATCATCGACAGACTTCTTCTTTGGATGAAGATCCTTGTCTCGCAACTCTTCCTGAATGAAGTCATCCCACAACCTATCCCAGTCTAGCAGCTTCTCCCTGTCAACGATCCCTTTGATGAAGGGATTCCATTCCTCGGTGAACCCTTTAAAGGAAATCCTTACCATATCTCCATCTAAGATAGTCACATTGATGGCAGCAAGCTCATCTTTGACCTGAGACAATCTCGTCATATACGAGGTCATTCTTTCACCCTTTATCATCTTGGTGGACTTCAACTTATCCTCCAATACTAGTACCCGGTTCTCGTTCTTATTCTGGAACAAATTCTGAAGAGCCATCCACATCGCGTGTGCGATGTTCTTCCCGGACAAATGAGGTATTAGGGCATCCTTCACACCATCTAGGATGATCAATCTCGCCCTCGCATCCAAATCTTCAAATATTTACAGCTCCTTAGGGTAGTTGGCTTCTTGATCTCTTTCTCGACAAACTCCCAGATCTTGATGACCTACAAGACCAACTTGATCCTTTCCTTCCAAACACTATAGTTGGACAACCCCTCCAACCTGTCCTCGTACCAGAGACATCCCTGCAACTTCAACATTGTAGTGAGCCCTTCACTTACAATGTGACCAACTCCCTCTCACGTTGTACTTCACAACACACAACTCTGATTTACTTTCTTCCAAAGTAGTTCAGACGCGTTATGATTCCATGTTGAATTTCCATGACCTAGGGTCTAGGTTAGAGTCTTAAAATCACTGACACTACCAAACCAAGAGTCTCAACCATAAACTACGTTCCACATCGGAAATATAAAGCAGTAAATCACAGATGCACAAATATACACTTTTTAACAAAATTGTACAATATTGTACAATCACCAATCTTCATTATATTAAATCAAATCTAAATAATACAAAAGTATATGGTATACAAAATATAATGACAAACACCGTTGCAGCTTCTATGTTGTATATTGTCCTGCCAGTCCTTCGCTTCCATACTTCTCACTAGCTGCTCCTTAGTCCTTCAAAGGACAACACATCGAGACTACAGGAGGGCTACCACCTAACACTATTGCAAGTCACTTCTGCTGCATGTACACAAGCTCATCAATCTGCTCTCTAGGTAGGCCTAATTCTCGAGCTCTAATCTACCTTCTAGTAGCCTCTTTCGTCCATCAAAGAGCTACTCATTAGGCTACAAACTTCACCCAATCACGCACCAAACAACGTCCTTGTATGTTGCTCTAGGGCTACTTTGGGTAGCCAACGCACTACACTCAATGGCACCCAATCCAATCACTATGGAATCTGCACCGACGAAGACATACGATCACCCAATCTCGCCTCCAAATTGGTTCCCAAACGCTGCATAAACAAATGATCCAACCCTGGTGACTCCTTGACCCAACGCTCCTCCAAAACATTGTTGTAAATTATGTCTGACTTCGTTTTTTGTGACAGTCCTAGTTAGGGCACGTGTTGCAGCCCTAACTCCACCTAACAATCAACAAACAAGCCCTTTAAGGGATGCGACCCATCTTGGAAGGCTTCCTCTAGAGTCTACACCCACACCACCTCCTTAAGGGGCTTGTCACCTCTTGACACCCTTAACACAAACCCACTATGTGCTATGGCCTACGGCCTAGCACAATAGTCTTATTGTAGCTTTTGTTTCCACAAAATGTGCCCAAACAGTCATAGAACAACAACGTATTGCCCTACTAAGACTCAGCCTAGTAGCCTGCCTTCTTGGCCCTTGAAACAATAAGATTCCAGCTCAAAAAAAACCCTCAAATAGTCCACACTTGCTTCAGCTATTCGACCTCCTATAGCTGACTTCAGACCCTTGATTCCACGTTGTCCAAGACCCATCTCTTGCTGCATCTAGGTTGTCCCAATTTTAGAGCTATCCCTTTGAGAATGTTGCACACTTGGATGCTAAAACAACATCACATCATCCTCTATTTATATCCAAATGAGGGGATCCACGAATTAGTGAAGAGACACATCTATTGGACAAGATTTACTTCAAGCCTACATGACTTGATAACTAATAATTACTTGTCAACTTCAAAAATTAATTTTTCCACTTCTACAACTCAGAACTCGATGATTTTGTAAGCATTTGAATCTCCTTTCCGCCCTCTCTCGTATCATGCCATCACATGTAGAAAAGTGCTTCCGGAATTGCCCCAAACACGATTGGGTGCAAAACCCCATCCTTGGGTTCCAAGCCCACAAGTGACCCTTGTGGCGCTTTTCCCCCCAAACCTTGAACCCTAGGGCTTGGAGTACCTCCAAAACTACACAAATCAACATTCCTAAGCCAATAGGGAGCTTAGGTACATTCCTTTATTGGAATAGATATTTCCTCCCTAATTGAGAGGGAGAGATAGACACATCATTTTGGTCTTCACCTGGGAAGACAAAATGGAGGATTGAGTAATCATTTGGAACCTGATGCTCTTTGAGGATGATATAGGGCATCCAAGGTAAGAGTAGTCGTAGAGGACCGATATTCTTTGAGGACTGGGGAGTCCAAGATAAGAATAGTCGTGATGGAACACACCCTGAGAACCTGGGTGGGGTATGTTCCGAGAGAGACAATGATGAGGGTGTCTATAAATCATTGGCGTCGCCAGCATTGAGCTCAGATTTTGTGGAGAGATAGAGCTGTTAGTCAAGGCGTTGCTATGTAACAATGATCCAGGTTATCTTTTGTTTATAGATTCATTAAAAGAATTACATATACAGTTTGTAGCTTATTCAAAGAGAAACTTTAAATGTGCACATATGAGAGAAAGAAGAAGAAGAAGAGCATAAGAAGACAAGAAGACAAGAACTTGATAACGGAGTTCATCCCTCCTGGACTACATCTCCGGGCCCTGCTTGATCAATGGGAGGCCTTCATTCATTAAAAATGGCATCAAAAGAAGTTACATTCATCAATTTACAAAATGGAGCATTATACCTCCATGTTGAAAAGTGCCCAAAAATTGGAGAGCTCTGCTACAGAAACTAACACCACCAATGGATTCCTGTCGGTGAGAGGTGCAAAATCCATATAAAACTTGTCGAATTCTAAGTCTGGGCCAAAATCACCTTCCTGCGAAAATGCTGCTCAAGCAAGGTTCCACCAAAGTTTCTCAGCTGCTCAGGGTTCCGTCACCTGGTCTCAAAATCTGTGTCGTTGATCTCTCGCTCGCAAATGGTAAAAAAAATGAGTTTAAATAATTCTGGGCGGACTTAGCCATAATATGGTTATGGGTTATATTTATCAAAACCCATTTTTACATAACCATTTGCCAACTTTAATAAACCATATGCCATAATATATAAAATATACATTTGTTTGTATTTGATTGGGGAGTGGGCCCGTAATCCATGGGACTGCACTTACCCACCCCAACCTACAACATCATTTTTAAAACTTAGGTTATACGTTGAAGCTTTATGTGGGCGGCAAGACCACCACGTGGCTGCCCCTAAGCCATGCGTATCTTACCATATCCTGTTAACCATGATACGTTGGTTATATTATGGTTCATGTTATAACCCTTTTTGTTATGGTGGTTTACTATGTATAGTATATGGTTATGACTTTTACCATATTATGATATGGTTTTGATCTTTATATATATATTTTTAGATTTTGGTTATTTTTCCTTTTGATTTGATTTTTCAATTATAACCAAATGTTTTCTTGTGTAGGTTTACGAGGCTAATGATGGGTGCCATGTGGGTCCCACGTGTTGACTGGGATGCCATGTGGTGCATTGTGGGCCCCATTTTTCCCCTGTCATACCAAACTTTGAAGAGCTCTATCTTTTGCATACGAGCTCGGATTGACCAACCGTTCACGCCACTACGATCAGGAAGACGAGCCCCTTCAACTGATGCCATCAAATTCTCCTTTTCTACCATTTTTAATTTCGAGCCTTTATCCATCCCCATAGTGTCTCAAGATCCTCTTGGATCAATCCTCCCCCATTAAGGAGCTTTTGGTCCTCCAATAGCATTAGCACACTATCAATCTCCTATATGCGAAACTGGTACATTCTTGTAATCATGCACACCACACATGACTCAACAACCCCTCCTTGCCAAGAGTTCATAACACACACTCATTGGCCAAGGATTACATAAAAGGTAATTAATGCCTCAAATATTAATAAGGAAAGGCCAAAATATCATCATTGCATCTTGAAGTGATGGGAAACATGCCATCATTTTTACACTGCAACGTATGATTTACAATGGTGGCCATAACGAGCTGCTACCTAAAAAAAACCATCTTAACAAAGCAGACCATCATGACTGGTGCGGATTCATCTGTTGAACATGTTCATCTTTTGGCTCCTCTGGCGATGTTTCTGAAACATGGAGCATCGGACACATGGTTTGTTGGTGTCCCTCTTTGTTGTAATGAGTACAACGATTATTTCTCTTCCAAACTTTCGGGGCTGCCTTGGGGGGCTTCCCCTTGGTGTTTCTTCGAAAGGTGTTCATGGAGCCCTCACTATCGTTGGATTGTGAGGAAGGAATTTCATCGTCTATTGTTGGCTGGTGACTAGCTATATTTGAATTTTCCCCCACTTCCTTTCTGGTGTATCCGATTCTTGCATGGTGTGGAAACTCCTTGACTTTGATGGGGTTTATGATGCCTTGGCCTTTGATGCTAAGGCCCTTTCCTTGATATCCCATTTTCTTCATTAGTCTGGATCCAATCCCTATAGTATGTTTTTCAAAAGCAGCAAACTCGTCATCATGAAAATCATATGAAATTGGATAATTGCTTTTTACCTCCCGATAGCTATGTTGCCGCTGTTCCAAGGCCTCATCCTTGGCTTGCAACTGGAGTAGTAACCTTTGGTTTTCATCCCTTGCCTCCTGTAGAAGCCTCCTTAGTTCACCATTTTCTTCTCGGATGCGGTGGTTGATCTCTTCAAGTTCTTGGAGTCCTGCTGAGGGAAGTGTCCTTTTTGTTATATCGGTTGAAATCCTTGATTCATTTCCAGAATCAGACCCCAAATCTATGGGCCCTCTTGTCGCGACCCCCAATGCTGCAAACTTCATCTCATCACTGGAGTCAGACCCCAAGTCAATGGGCCTACCTCGTGCAAATCTCATAGCTATGAATTTCTCATCTTCCTCTAACTCGAAATCTTGGATTTGTTTTACGATAGCGACGGCCTTATGTTTCCCATTTCTATCATTCCTCTCAGGTCTTAGTTCAGGGTGCAGCTTCCAGCAATTTTCTTCATCATGCCTCTCTTTCCCACAATGGGTACAAGAGGGCTTTCCTCCCCTTCTCTTGACTGCTACTGTTCTCTTTGATTGGTCATCTCTGTCATATTTTCCCCTGTTCTCAATGTGAATGGCCTTTACACTAGCCGCATCAATGGTGGTTGGTTAAAACAATAACAATGAATATCTAATATAATTATGTAACGATCCAATGTATTTAGTTACAATTTCAGGTGTATCAAGTGCAATACCCAAATTTAGTGCTTGCTTCCTAAATTATTCTGTAAAACTCTGAACATCCCGACATTTGCCTTGCCTTAAATGTTGCCAGTTCATTAAAGCTTTTTGCATGTAACCCAATGGATAAAATTGTCTCTTTGAGCATTGGATTCAAATTTCATAAATAGTGAAAGAAATAAGATGGACTATAGTTTGTTGGTTATTGTTTTCAGGGTCGAAGGTTTCAACAGTGACACGAGGCACTTCGTACAAGTTCGCTCTACTGAACCAGTCTATAATAAGGTCATCGTGGCAGATTTGGCATAATTATTTCTTGAAGAATCCAATATTGATCATACCCATGGGGTTGGAAGGAGGACCCATAGGGATACCACAGGATGACATTTCAAACTGTGGAGATCCGAAATTACATAGACATAATAGATTCAATATTGAGCTCATAGAAGGAAGGAAAAAGCATCCATTCAAGGATCACTGCAGTAAGGACCACACATTAATAGTCAAGGGTAAGTCTCCTATAGAAAAGTATGTATGATTATTGTTTACATTTTAATTTTGAGTATCATCTTCGACATATGTTTTTTCAGGACAGCGTAAGTATATACAGGGTCTCGGTTATATCTCTATGTATCTATATGTCACAGTTAGTTTTGATACCACATTTTGGATGTCCTATTCTTGATACTACACATTTGATGCTACATATTATTGATGCTACACCAAATCTGCTAAATCTACATGATGTTGTAAGTTCATTTTACTTGTCTTTTCATAGTTGATAGAATGGTCTCTATTGTTGTACTTAGAACTTGGTCCATCAAAAGTCTAGGGTTCGTCATTAGTTTTATTGTATATATCTTTAGATCAGTTTTGGATATAGACTTGCATAGAGTCCAAGCCTATATCAAGAGTAGGAATATTTGTCTACTGCTGCAACAAGTCCACAACAAAAGTGACAAGCACACTTTAGGTACGCATTGTAATTTTAACTTGTATTTATTCATTATTATAAACTTACATGTGTTTTGCGGGAAGAGGTAAGTTGAAGGGTATTTTGTTTTGTTTTTGGATTGGTTTCGTCGGGAAAATTTTGAATGCAGGTAGAAGAAGATTGAAGTACAACATCAAGCAAGAATTCCAAAGCAGAATTATCAAATCAAACGAAGCATTGCAGTGGGACATCCTTGAAGACATGACAGTCATCTAGATATCGTGAAGTGTTGTTAAGGACACGAGTCATCATTGTAAAGTTGTAAAAGAGTCATCATTGTAAAGTTGTAAAAGAGTCATTCGTAAAATAGTCATCATTGTAAAAATTGTAAAAGAGTCATTTGTGAAAGAGTCATTCTGCCTAGAGTCGAAGAGGCAGTGTTGGGAGGTATAGGATTCATTGTTAGGATGATGTCATGGTTGGGTTTCAGGTCATAGAGTGATTGGATATTTGGTCAAGTACACAAAAATCATTGTACATCTTATTGTATCGTGGATTTTTTTCCTTGGTTTGGGAATCCAGAGTCTTGTCTTATTTCAGCCATTATAGGGTGGCAGGGAGGTGCTAGGGCAAGTTGTGGCCTGCTAGGATGTTGGGCCATCCATTCAATTGATTATTGAAGAAACTAGGGCGTTGGGGTGTCCTTCCAGTGGGAGCTGGAGAAGAATGATTTTCTAGAATTCTAGAGTTGTTGCTTTCATTTTAGTTGGGGCTGAAGATTAAAGAATTTATTAGAAAAGAGTTTGGTGGTTTTTGACCTGGAGGGGGTTTTCCACCTAAAATTCTTGTGCCTTTAGTGTTCTTTTATTTACTTTTATTACTACATAAACATGAACAATAATTGAAGATTAACTAATTCTCTGAAAATATTTAGAAGTGATAATTGCTAAGGAATATTGAATCACCCCCACTTTTAGTATTTCCAACATTTAGTGGGTATAACAAAATCCATACCACGCCTGAAGACCAATATATGACCACATTTACATGTCCTTGGGGTACCTTTGCCTATAAAGTTCTTCTATTTGGTTTATGCAATGCCCCTGCTACTTTTCAGTGGGAAGTTATGAGTATTTTTGCCAAACTTGTTCATGACTCTGTTGAGATATACATGGATGATTTCACTCCTTATGGATGTGACTTCTAGGAAGCTCTTTCTAATCTATGCAAAGTATTGGAGAAATGTATTGAAATGTATCTCTCATTGAGCCCTGAGAAAAGTGAGTTTTTGATGAACGCAAGGACTATCCTTGGCCATTCCATATCTAAGGAAGGAATACAGGTTGGCCCAAACAATATTTCCATCATCAAAAGGGTCCCTATCCCTCAAAACAAAAGAGATTTCAAGAGTTTCCTTGGATTATTTGGGTATAATAGAATGTTCATTAAATATTTTAGCAAACTAGCTTCACCCTTGTTTGGACTATTGGCTAAAGATTCAGATTTTTGTTGGACAAACAACTGTCAAGAAGCCTTTGAAATGCTAAAAGAAAATTTAATCACTACACCCATCCTTAGGGGTCCCAACTGGGAATTACCATTCCATATACACACAAATGCCTCTGACAAAGTTGTAGGGGCTGCCTTAGGACAAGTAGAAGATAAATTGCCTTATGTTATCTATTTCATCAATAAGAACCTTTCTAAAGTGGAGTTAAATTATATTTTCATTGAAAAGGAACTATCGGATGCGGTGCATTCTTTTAACAAGTTTAGGCATTATATCATTGGTTATCAAACTTTGGTTCACACTGATCTTGTAGCCATTAAGTATTTAATGAATAAACCGGATGTAAATGTTAGGATAATTAAATGGTTGTTATTATTGCAGCAATTTGATTTGACTATTGTTGATAAACCAAGGAAAGAGAATGTGGTTGCAGATTTCTTGTCAAGACTAACCCTGCATGTTGGAAAGGAAGAAATGGTAGATGATCAACTTCCAGATGAACATCTCTTTTACATATCGATGCTTTCTCCTTGGTTTTCTTATATAGCCAACTATTTTGTTGCTGGGAGGTTCCCTCCTAACCTATCCTCCAGGGGGGAAAGAAATATTTTCAAGAAGTGTGCCCCATTCACTTAGATTGGGGGAAAACTTTTTAGATTGCGGCCAGATCAAATGCTGAGAAGATGTGTGAGGGAATAAGAAGTCTTTGACATCCTCTCGACATGCCATGATGGACCCTATGGGGGCCACTTTTCTACTAAGAAGACAACCTTCAAAGTTTTACAATTAGGTTTTTACTAGACCACTTTACATCAAGATGCAAGGAATTACACCACCAGGTGTGATCAGTGTCAAAGAATGGTTAAGACAACACCCAAGGATGAAATTCCCTTACAACCTCAAGTAACTCTACAACCATTTGAAAAGTGGGGCATGGATTTCAGTGGACCTATTGATCCCCCATCAGGATTAAAAAAAGATATATCATTGTATGCACTAATTACTAGACCAATTGGGATTAAACAAAAGCAGTAAAGGAAGCAATTGAGAAAAAGGTGGTTGAATTTCTGAGGGATAATATCTTCCACAAATTTGGTTTTCCAAGGGAAATAGTCACTGATCAAGGAGCACAATTTACATCAAGTTTTATTGAATATCTTATGAAGTAGCACCACATTAAGCACAAGACATCTACTTCCTATCACCCTCAAGAATATGGGAAAATGGAAGTAAAAAACATAGCATTGGAGAATATTCTTACCAAGGTTGTTAGCAACAACAAAAAATGTTGGGCAGACAGACTTGTGGAAGCCACTTGGGCCTACAACACGACTTGGAAGACCACCACTGGATTCACTCCATTTGAGCTGGTCTATGGGAAGAAGGCCTTTTTTTTCTAATTAATTTGAGTACAACACATTGAGGATGGTAGCTCAGTTATATTTTGATCTCACTACAACACAATAAGAAAGGCTACTCCAACTCAAAGGTCTAGATGAATTTAGGATGCAAGCTCTCCTACACACTGAGGTAATCCACCTACAAAGGAATATTTGGCATGCTAAGCACATCAAGGAAAGGAATTTTCAAGAAGGAGATTGGACCTTGATGTATGGTTCCAGATTCAAGGATTTCAAGGGGAAGTTAATGACAATATGATTGGGTCCCTATCTAGTATAGAAGTGTCATGAGAATGGGTCTGTCCAAATAATAATAATTGATGAGGAAGGGATTCCCTTATTTGTGAATGGACATAGGTTGAAGTTGTACAACAAACCTTTGTCCAAGGAAGAAATGGTCAGTTCAGTTAGCAGAGAGTTAAATGTTATTAGGAGGCTCATAAATCTCAGTCCACCAAATTTCCAAAAAAAAATAATAATAATAATAAGAGGGCCTAGATGAAAACCTCCATGAGGCATCTGAGGCCAACTCCTGAGTTGAAAACCTCTGAGGCAACCGAAGAGAAAAAAAAGGAAAAATAAAATATCCCCAAGTGAAAACCTCCTCTGAGGCGCCTATGGTAGGCATGTAGATTGAAAACGTATGCAGAGACAGCTTGCTTTTCTAAAAAGAAACAAAAACAAAAACAAAAGAGAAAAATAGAAATACAAGAAAGGGGTTCTTGCACCACTTCTGCTAACATTTCCATTTTGCAGGACTCCAAACAGTGACAAAATCATGGTTACAGAGCAGAACCTACAAGTGTATTCCTCCATTCTTCCACCTAATACATTTTATTTCCACACTCTCCACTCACATACCCACCTCTCTCCATCATCTAATCAACTTAAGACTCTAATTTTTTCTCCTCGTTATGATGCTACAAGAGGAACCTGTAATGTTACAAGAGGAAAATGTAATGCTACAGGAGGAAAATGTAATGCTACAAGAGGTCTTGTAATGCTACACGAGGATCCTATAAGGCTACAGAAGGAGTATCTAATGGAAAAAGAGAAAAAATTCTATGATGTCTCTAGGAAATGCTAAGAAGGGTCCTTCAATGTCAACCCCATCACCCATTCACTCCATCTAGCCAAAATTTGCTCAAAAATTCCACTCTGTTATGCATCTAAAAAACACCGAGAAACATTGTTTTCTATTCTTCTATCACCTACACCACTTCCTGATGATCCTGATCCTATCCTCATGCCTTTCATCACTTTCCCTCAGCCTAGAATGCAAAATGAAGACTTGAAGGGAGGATTAAATGATTGCTATAGGAAGGAAAATCCTCCTCTAACAACTTGTACAATCACCACAAAACTCCCTAAAATTATTTTTTTAACCCATAGAGAGCATCATGGAGACATTTCTATAGCAGATAGGAGGTGTTAGCTCTCCAGGAAACTCTCCTAGGTTGTAGCTCGGAGATGCCTGGTAACATATAAATTAAACTATTTTTGCAAAATTTTATTGGAAGGGATAATGGTTTGGTTCAAGCCAGATAAGCACTTCTACTCTATTTTTACTCCAGACATGCATGAACACCCTCAAACTACAAGGCTTTAGACCACCAATGCTCAACAGTTTTGGAATTAGGTGAATATGGAGAATACTAACCACACTAGCAAATACACAGAACCATGTGATGGTTGGCTGCAACCAGTAAAGAAACTTGTAGATCTAATCTATCAATGCAAAGGCAAGATGACAGTTTTTTTGCATTAGACACAGAAGAAACCTTAGTGGCCTACTCACTAATACATTCAATATTTCAATACAAGGATAAGATGACAGTTATCTAGTATTAAACATGGAAACAATCATGAATACAGCGCCATAGGCACAAGCTTATAATAGAGAAGAAATGGATGAGCATGTAATAGCAAAAGAAGCTTGCATTGCTGAAAATGAAGATGAGATGTTACAAGTTACAGAGTGTCTACAGTCTCCAGAAGTTGAACCTTACATCAAATGCCAACCTTGATTACATCTTTCTAGTGGCTATTTATAATTTTTCATTACAACATCCCCCCCCTGGCCTTTTAGGGATGGGGGGGTCTTAATTAACCATGATCCGGATTTAAACAAGAATGCAATAGATTACAGAGATAACCATAGATATAGAGATGCGATAACCATAAATAAAGAGATGCAGTGGAAATAATACTTCACTTCATAATGAAAAATACTGAAATATACTTACAACCAGAAATGGAAATAAACCAGCTAGGGCGATGGTAGCTTATCTCTGAGAAGAGATGTGTAGCTACATGCCTCTGAACTATGTTACAATGAGGCTCGAAGGCCTATTTATTTTTGAGAAACAATGGAAAACCCTTCACATTCAAAAACCTAACCCTAGAAGATGAAACGCCAAATTGTGGGCCCCGTTTTTGGGTAACTTAGTACATCAACTTCCCGGGGTCACGAATTGGTCGTATTATCTCTGTTTGATGCACGTGATAGCCCGTTGGAAAGATCTCTCTGAGGACTATGACAGAAAAGACGATTTTTAAACACAAAAATCATCGGCGGTAGATTTCCCAAAAAATGTCGTCTAGGGCCTCAAAACGGCTTCGGAAGTAAACTGTGCTATAATTAAGGAAATTGAAAAAAACTGAAAGAAGCACTAGAGGGGATCCAAGTGGAATTAGCGGGTGGCCACCAATATCCACCTTGATCAGTAAAGGTATGGAGGGCTTCCTCTACCAAGGTTTTGATTAATCCATGGTGAGCTAACTGCCCTAAATTTCCTACTTGTACCTTGGTTGTGGAGTCAATGAGGGACTGAAGGAGAAAATAAGGGATACTGAGCTTCTGAGGTGCTGGGGTATCCATGCCATACCTCAAGTCATGGAGGATTCTGAAATTATAACCATAGACAATGCTCTACCTCCCCTCACAAGAAATGTATTTTATTATTTGGTAGCTAACCTCATCCCAGGGTTATGGTATACTAGCCCTTCTAATTCCATTTTTATTTTCCACAGGGGTTTCATTAATTTGGAAAAATTTCTTCTTGGCAGCCTAACCAATTGGTTTCTTAGCTTTACTCCAAGGTAGCCCAAGAGGAAGGGTAGTGACCCTACTAATGAATTCTGGGGTTATTTTGATGGAGAGGCTTTTAATGGTTATAGTGGCATGTTTTCTTGTGTGAGGGACTAGAGAGAGAGCAAATTCTTAGGCAATCTCCTCATCAAACCCTTAGAATTTCTCAAAGAAATTCATCCAGTTTGCCTTGTGAATATGTCCACTACTTGAGGATGTGCATGGAGCCTAGTGGAGTTAGTTGGCTCCTTTCTCATAAACCCTCCTGTCATACTGCCTGTACTTTTTTTTTATACAATTATGGAGGTGGAGATAGAGAGTTCTCAGAAAAATAAAAAAACAAAGGAGACTATGTTTTTTTTAAATAAACAATTTTTTTTTATGTATTTTCTGCCCTCCTAGAGACTTATTTCATCCTCACATTGAGATCACTTCTTTCATATATTGATATTCAATAGGGGGCATGCATGAACCCTACCTCTTTAGATTGAAATTTGTGCCAAAAATCATGGTTTCTCCCTTCGAAATGACTCACTACCCCTCCTGTAGAAGCCCAGAATCCCTCCTATAGATTTCCTATAGGTGCTCCCATAGAAAACACCGAGAGTAGAGATAGGGAGGAAATCGATGGAGGATGGTGGTTACGAGGCTATGGGGGGACAAGAGGACTACTGTGGCTAAGTTACAAGGAGGAAATGAAGAAAAGGTGGTGAGAATACATGGGGAGGAGTGCTCATTACCCTGTATGGATATTTTTGGTTATGAGTGCTGAGTTGGCAAGGTGTACGTTGGCCATATTCAGACCGTTGGTCCCCACCTTCTTTTTCATCATGGCCCCTCCTTGTAATCATCCCCCATTATTTCATCGGAGTTCACACTTCCTCCCACTACCTGTCCTCGGCATCTTATGCTTGATTTGACTGTGCGCACATGTGGGTGACATCTCAGATGAGTGGAGTCAACTAAATGAATGTGGCCAAGTTAACTAGCCAACTTTCCCTCATTCAATATCAACCATCTCGTTGCCTTCGTATGACTCCTAATTACACAAATGCAAATAGAGTGACTTAATTACTTACCTGTGATCCGAGTGTATTTGCTAGGAGGTGTTTTGGCTTTCTCTGTTGCATGCCTTCATTTTATTCATGCATGTTGGCTTTGCTAGCTGATGTGTGGTTGTGTACTTTTGTAGGTTCTTCTTTTGCTGGAGTTGAGCTACATGTGCTATTCCAACTTTCATATGTGCACTCTTTTGCTGTTGGTGTTGGACTTCTATGGGATCAACTGCTACAGGAATTCCTACAGGAGCTCCTGTAGCTACTTCTCCCCTGGAAACTTCAGCTTTTCCATATGCTTGGAGCTCTATAATAATGCTAGAGGTGTCATGAATGATGGAGGGATAATAGGTAAGCTTCATGTAAGGTTATTGGTGCCTTTTCCTATTTTTATTTTTGTTTTTTTTTCAAAACCAAAAATTGTTTTTCTGTGGTTTTTTCTTGGACAGGAAGAAAAAAATAATGATGCTTGGGGTGTGATGCAGGCTTGGAAATGATGGCAAGGAGGTTTGAAGATGGTAGGAGGGATGATAGGTTCCTCATGAAGCGTTTTTGTCCGTCAAACTGCCTTCTGTAGACACTTTTAGCTCTCTGTAATTCCTACAGGAGTCTCCTGTAGAAAGTGCAGTTTTGGAAGAAAAAGGTACAGTGGGGTGAAAGAGATGCCAAAAAATATGGACGAAGGTGTGGAGAAGATGAGATAGATGCTGGTGTCAATGTCAGCGTCCCATTGGCACCTTCTTCTTCTCCATGTAGTCCTCCTACAAACCTGCAATGCAACAAAAATTCATTTTTCCTTCTCTTTTTTTTTTTTTTTTTTT
>APFE030684329.1:0-78946 GCA_000404065.3 Pinus taeda | reverse complement strand
TCACATTAATGGTAGCTCCCAAATTAATGAAGGTATGTGGGACCATTGTGCCATTGATGTGGAGATCAACTACTGGGCTTCCAGGGTCCAGATATTTTGGACATATTATATGCCCCAACATCAGGTCAGACAGTTTTCCTATGACATTGATGGTTGGGGCATCTCTCTTGGGCCTTCCTGGATACTTAAAGCACTTCTATTTGATCAACCTATTGTAGATAGGCACATCTTTTATGGCTTGGAGAAGTGGTATATTTACACATAAATGTTTCAATTCTCCTAGGAGTTCAGTCTCTTCTAGGGTAGGTTGGATTGTCTTGGATAGTCTCTCCTGAAAGGGTGGATTTGTTTTAGGTTTGCTTTCCTCTTTACCTTCCTCAGCCTCCCTGGGGGGAGGCTGGCTATCTGGGAGAACTTTCCTAGATCACAAGTTGATTTCTTGAATATCCATAGCATAAGTTGGGCATGATGGTTCCCCACTATACACTTGCTGAGCCTATCTGTTGTTCAGGTTTAGATTTGGCTAAGCTGGCATTTGGGGTTGCCTTGGTGGAGCAAAAGGTAACAGTTGTGGTTGGGTAGGTGGTGGAAGTAGAAGAGCAGGAAGAGAGTTTTATTAGGGCCTCAACCCTTGATGAGATCCATTCCATTGAGGTTGCGACTGAGCATAGGATTGAAATGAATGGATGGCTGGTTGGGCATGATATTGAGATGTGAAGGACCAAGGAGGTGGTGTGGACTAGGAAGGATGAGCAGGGGGACCCTAAGAACGTATGGAGGGGACTTGGTTGGGGTTGTAGTATACTTGAGATGTCCCTTGCATCCCTTGCTAGTATGGTATAGGTCCAGGTGGCCTCCTTTGGTTTATGTTATAGATCTATTCAGTGCCTCCTTCGACCCCTTGGTATACAACTTTAGGTCAGGGCAAGGAAGGGCACTTGTTTGTAGAATGATTTTCTTCACAAACTAAACAACCCTCTATAGATTCCAATGGGCATTCATTCCTAGGATGCCTCCTAGTGCATCTAGGGAAAAAAATGGCCAAATCACTCTCTGCTTCCTCTTGTTTTCTTTTGATATGTAAGGTATCGATTTGCCTGGCAAGAGTCTGCAGCATCTCACTCTTGAAGTCTTCCATCATGTTTCCAATTTCACCTTTAATGGATGAATTGGAAGAAGAGGTAATGGCTATGGGTTGAACCCCCTACCTTTCTTTTTGGTTGCTCTAGAATGGTTTCTAAAAGTAGTCTTTATGTCCTCATAAGATAGTTGGTAGATGTCTCCCCCAACCAGTAGATGGAGGGTGTCTAGAAGGTCTTCCCGAATTCCCTCGATTAGGACCAACTTCAAATACTCAGGGTCAAGTGTACACCCAACCCTTTTGTAATTGAGTTGGAACCTTTCTTCATAGTCTTCCAGGGACTCATCACTTCCCATGGTCATTCAAAAGATTTCTTATTTAGTATATTTTAATCTATAATAGTCTTGATACTTGTTATTAAAGGCCTGCTACATTTGATCCCATGTTGTGATGCTATTACCAGGTAATCCCATGAACCAGTGCAATGCTGTATCCTTGAGAGTAGAAGGGAACAGTTTCAACTTTTTCTCCTCTTCTGCATAGTCATAAGTTCGACAGATGACAAAAAACTCAAACAAGAAGGTGTCAGGATCTTCTGTAGTCTGACCATGGAAGTGAGGTAGGGCTGAAGGGCTTATATTCTTCATTTTGGTGTCCCCATTGGTCTCCCAAATGGGAAAGGTACCCTCTATTCTCTCTCCATTCCTCCTAGCATTTCTGTTTTCAGCCATTGGCTCCGGAGGAATAGTTTCTTCTTCTTCTTCCATTATAGGTTCTTCAAATATGTCTGGTTGTTCACCCAAGGGTTCTTCTTGATTGCAGCCACCGAAGAAGAGAGAAGGTTGGCTATGTAAAGCAGTGGGGGTGTTGGGCAAAAACTTTCCTGATTTATCTCTATTTCTACGAGGCATGAAAGGAAATATTTTTTGGTTGGTTTTTTTGTTTCTTTTTTCACACTGACAATACCTGTAGAAACTAAAATTGATAAAACAAATTGCAACTAGCTGAAATGCACTTGTTGAATGGAAATTTGCAGAATTGAAAAGGAAAGGAAGGAAATGCAAAACCGAAAGAAAAAAAATGACTAGTCTACTTTTGCCGAAATGAAATTTGCAGAATCGGAAAGGAAAGTAAAGAAATGCAGAATTTGAAAGAGAAGAAATGACTAGTCTAATTTTGCTGAAATAAAATTTGCAGAATTGGAAAGGAAAGCAAAGAAATGTAGAACTTGAAAGAGAAGAAATGACTATTCTACTTTTGCTAAAATAAACTATTAGAAGAATGTTTCAATAGGAAATAGAAGAAAGCAGTAATCACATAATACTTTGATGCTTCCTTGGAAACGGCAACAAAAGGTGGTGGATGCTAGTATTGTAGCAAGAATGTTGTAACTCCTAGGCTGCCAACTTTAGTTTTATCAACTCGGTAGTTCGTAACAAACTTGGAAGCGTCGGTGTTGTATGCACAAGTACTAGTTCTCACTGCAGGTTGTCACTTGATCAGTCGGCGCAAGATCACTAGGAGCTCAAGCCAACTTCTATAGATTTCATAAGAAGCTCTATGTGTGATGAAAGGAAAGAAAGATTACTCTATAGAGGCTATTCTAATTGTAGAAAGGAGAAAGACTGGAATGTAAAGCAAAAGCTAGTAAAGCCTACTTAACAAGCTAATTCTACTTTTGCCACAAACACTATGAAAACCATGAAAGAAATGCCACTACCTACTCAAGGAAGTAAACAATATCTAACCATGCTATTTCTGGAAGTAAATAAGAAAAAAACATATTTTTGGATTTTTTGTGTTTTTATGTGAATTTCACATGCATCTAATTTATTGTGTATGAGTGTGGCAATGAACAGGTGGCATTGGAGGGTGGTTTTGGAGCTTTGAAGGATGTAGGATGGTGTGGATGGTTCCTAGGAAGTCTTAGGTGGACTTCTAGAGGCTTTTCCCACACTCAGTCTTCAAAATATGGACTACAGGAAAACTACAAGAGGACACAGGAAATCTACAAGAGGAAAATAGGGAAACTATAGGAGGCCTACAAGAGGAGGCCAAGAGCAATTTCAGCTATTTTGAGGGTGTGAGAGTGGGTGAAAAAGGTGGATGAAGATTGGAATGAGGTGTTAGGGTGCGTAAGGTCTACCATGAATCATCAGGAGAGAGAAAGATGATTGGATTTGCTTAAGGAGAAAAGAAGAAGTTCTATGAAAAATGGAGGAATCTAGGGCAGAATTGAGGTGAGGTTTGGGAGACCTATAGGGTATGGATCAGATGGAGGGTGTGATTGCTGACAAGATGGCCTACTACTGGAAGATATCTGTTACATAGAAACTGACAGTCAACCAAGAAGATCAAGCAAGCAATGAAATGAGTGCATCTAGAAAAATGGAGTTTTGCGTTAAAATGATCTAAACTATGATCTATGAAAGAAAATGTTGAGAGATGCTGTAGGAAAGCGTTATAGACATATTTGGGCACTGCAACCCCAATCACATATGTCAATAAACCAAGGGCTCTTTAACCCTTAAAAGTGTTGTTTCATACCCTAAAATATCATGGTCAACTGAATACATCATTTTCTAGAAGTTCGACCTGAAAAACCACTAAGAACTGGCCCAAACTGGACCATACTAACTACTCCTTGGTCAAGCTGCAATGCATATTGACTCCTACACTAGCTAGGTGTGATGCATATTGAAAGAGCCTTCTGTGGGGTGCGATGAGCGAGAATGGACAAATGTTTGAGGTAGTTTGCTAAGTGGATGCTCATGGAATCTTCTAGAAACTTCCTCTATGACACTTGCCTCTTTGAATTCGCCCAGGGATGAGTAAGAGATCCAAGAAATCACCAAGTGGAACTAATAACTACAAGTGGAATGACACTAATCAAAAAACCAGAGTTGACTCATACCTCTACAAATATCTATAAATGGATCCCTCATCTGAGATATCTAGAGGCTAGAACTTTGTAATTTGTAAAGAAGTGATGTTAGTTTGTCTTTGAGAAGGAAAATTGTATTGTTGGGTGATCTTGCTTTTCATGAGGTGAAGAGGGCTTTGATGCTAGGAGGATGATGCTGGATTGGACAGGTGGGTTGTAATCCTCTCTTCTACTATTAATAAATTTCTTTGAGTTTTCCTCCATATAATCGTGTATTTGTGAATGTTGTTATTTGTGAATGCAATTGTATGGTCAATGTATTTCTAATTCTACATTGTTTATGGTATTATAGATCGAGATGCTTTGATGGTGTTTTGTTAATTTGTCTCTACATGTATTCTCTAAAGCGGGACAAGTAGGAAAGGAGTTGCAAGTTCCATCAAGAGAGAGAGTAATCAAGCAAGGTGTCAAGCGGAAGATCTAGGTTGGCCCTCTTTGCTTCTCTCCTATCTATCATACATAAAGGAAATCTCTAAGTGCTTTGATTGTTTGTTTCTAAGATAGCTACCCATCTTAGTGGGACTAGCAGATTAAAAAGACACTAGTTTTCCAGAAAGCAAAATGGCGACTCCATTGGGGACCGAATATTTTGTTTGTTTGCTATTTTTGTCTGATTTATAAACTACAAATGGAGCCTGAAGTTAGACAGATAACCTTCAAACTACTTTTGCTATGCAACTGCAAAATAGATGAATGTTGCTTCAGTCAATCTCTAGGTTGGTTTATGAAACTGAACATCTGATTTACAAGCATCCTAAATGCCCTTGTGGTAGCTCAATAACCTCCTAAGATCATACCATTGTACTTTGTTTTTACTTTCCATCATAGCTCATCTTAAATCACTGAACTTAGTTGCAAATTTTGAGCAAAAGCTCAACTCAATTTCACTCCCTGGCCCATCGCACTGTCTGTTACTGGTAGCCTATATGCATTGCACCTCCTATGTGTTGCAGGTGAGATGCATCCCTGTTTCCCTGAAGGACAGGTGCGATGACTGAGTGATACTATTTCTCTCTTCTGAAATTTGGTTTTTCCTCCTTGTTTTCAGCTCTATTCAGTTGTTTTGCTACCTATGATTAGTATCTCATTGCTGAAGCCTCTTTCTTTTACATTGTTCAGCCTCCATTCATAGGGATTTGTAAATGTTTTTTTATGTATTTGTCTATCATTTACAGTCCTTTGTCAAAAGTAGCTTAATCGAACTATCATTTTGATGCAAAGAAGTGTTGTAACTGTCATTTTGAGTCAAAAAGAAGAGTGTCGAAAAGACTTCCTCTTCTAGATAGTTGATTGTACTTTTGCCATTGTATTTGATTGGAATTGTTAATATTTAAAGTGTCTAAAGTAGTTTTCTATTCCAAATCGAAAAGTTTCATTTTAGTCTTCCTTTCATTTTGAAAAAGAAATTGTCAAACTGTTGCTTTGAAGAAAATAGTTTAGATTTGTACTTAGTTTTCCTTTTTGGCATTCTCACATTAAGGAAATGAAAAAAAAATACATGCATTTCCATTCGCATTTAGACTGCATGCAGAAAATGATTTAGGAAAAGTGCATTTAGTGTGTGCTCTCTACTCTCTGTTGAAAGAATCGTTATCTTCTTTCCTTAGTAGCTAAGATTTTCATTGCTAAAAGAAAATAAACAACTATTTATGATTTTATTGCATATTTAGGAATTTTACATCTAGATAACATGGTGAACCTTGAAAGGCAAACTTCTAAGCAAGATCAACTCTAAAATAAATCTCAATGAACTTAACAATGCTTTGGAACCTAACACAACACATCTAGAGGTCTAGGATAGAGACGTGTTTCGGCGTCGTAAAACCTGGTAACTATCATTTTCATCAAAGGTTGGGTGATTCCTCCTCTTTGATACGACAAGTGCTAGTACAGACTTATGCTCCCCGTACCGTCGAGTATATATTGGGAGATCACAATAGGCTGATATCCTTTATCCATACGAAGCCATGTTTACTGCCCTATCAGTCAGAATTCACTGAACACAACATTCGAGAAGATTGATTGTCGTACATAAGTCCTTGGTAATTTCTCTTTAATTTACCACCAAGGTGTATTTTGCAGTTTTGCGATTGGTTTGGTAATCCCTCTATCTAGATTTCCAGAGTAGTCACTTTTGTTCCTTTTCAACTCCTTCAAAGAAAAGGTCCATCTAAGCACTTGTCACTTTAGGCTCGTTAAAAATCAAAGGCGACTAGAGTCACCTTTAGCTTTTTCTCGACTCTTAAAAATTGAGAAATCAAAGTTGTGTCAAAGCGTCATTCAAATTTATTTAATTTGGAATAACATCCCTGTTCCTTCATTGGTCTTAAGTTGAGGAAATGGAGTCCACCAATCAAGGAACCCCTCTTAGGGGAAATCACTTTATCCATAGGAAGCCATGTCTACTACCCTATCAGTCAGAATGCACTGAACACAGCATTCAGGAAGATTGAATGTCATACATAAGTCCTCGGTAATTTCTCTTTAATTTACCACCAAGGTGTATTTTGTAGTTTTGCGATTAGTTTTGTAATCGCTCTATCTAGATTTCCGAAGTAGTCACTTTTGTTCCTTTTCAACTCCTTAAAATAAAATGTCCATCTAAGAACTTGTCACTTCAGGCTCGTTAAAAATCAAAGGCGACTAGTGTCACCTTTAGCTTTTTCTCGACTCTTAAAAATTTAAAAAGCAAAGTTGTGTCAAAGCGTCATTCAAATTTATTTAATTCGGAATAACATCCATGTTCCTTCATTGATCTTAGGTTGAGGAAATGGAGTCCACCAATCAAGGAACCCCTCTTGGGGGAAATCCTAGTCCCTTCTCTTCTTGGAGAGATATTGGTGCTCCATATATGGCTACATTGTCCCTACTGGGAATCACAATTGGCCAGCTAGTATGGCTATTCTCAACTTCTGTCATTCAAAATACCGTAATTCCTCAGTTAATTGAATCAACAACCATATGATACTGAATTTGTCCCTTCACCTTCTACTTTTCTTATTTCTCCCTCCCCTTCTTCCTCTTCGCTTGCCGAAACTAGTGATACTAAAAACCAAGTTGCTGAGAAGAAGAAGAAAGGGAAGGAGAAGAAGAAGAAGAAGAAGAAGAAGTTAGTTAAGTAAGGGGGCAACAATCAGTCATCTGGTGAAAATCAACACATTAAATATCCTAGATATCCTTGTCTAATTTGCAAAGAAAACCATTTTCATCGAGATTGTCCTTACATTCTGCGAATCTTGAGAGAATGGTCTCCCTGTTTGCACCATCTGGCGTCATCAACCTCTGGCAATCAGCTTGACATCACACCATCAACTAGTGAAAATGAATGTCCTGGATAGGAAAGAAAGGTCAAAACTACATGTCTATTATTTGAAGGAGACCATCACCTTGCCTGTTGTCCTTTTCTAGATGAGGCCAAGAGAATCTTGCATAATCGTTCTACTTCATCACAGTGACTTCCACCTAGATACAAGAAACTATTACCAAGTCCATCACTAGTTGAAAACATGACTGACGTAACTCAATCATCGGTCAAAACACCTATCATTGAGTGTGAACCTTTCGAGTCCATACCAAACCAAAGTCAACAGGTCGATATGGCAGTTGACCCAGTCTTACCTTCAGAAGGTCCACCTTCAGATGAACAATTTCCAAAGAGAATGAGAATAATGCCATTCAAATTCTTTTTGTTAATACAAAGTCTGATGAACTTGGGGGAAATCCACCCATTCCTTTACAATAGGAGTAAATTCCCCCAGTTTAAGGGGTTCATCCAGCCATCTATCTGGTACCCCCTCCAAGCAGACTAGTCATTTCTTTCAATTGGAATCAACTATCGAGACCCCACCTTCCATCTAATGTACCACTCTGGATCATAGTACAACTTTACAAAATGATCGTGTCTAGCACTATCATAGATGAAGGGGCTTCAGTGAGTATCCTTTCCTCAACTACTTGGAAATCTCTTGGTTCGCCATCGCTTCTGCCTAAGACACAAAATTTGTCAAGCTTTAACAAAGGAACCAGTCGACAATTAGGGATCCTTCTGAACTTTCCAATAACTTTGAAACGAAAAATTGTTCACTTGAACGTGATGGTAGTCAAAGGGCCATTAGATTACAATCTAATCCTTGGGCGTGACTATGTTTATAGCATGGAAGCTATTGTTTCCACACTCTTTCGAGTAATGTGTTTCCCGCATGAAGGCAGAATGGTACAGCCTATCGACCAGCTTTCATTTCTAGATTCAAACACAGCTACAAGTCAAACATCATCCCTGAATGGTCTCTTTGCTTCAAGAATGTCTCTTCAGCCTTCATTTAATCTACCTAATTACCGTGAGTAGTCCGATGAATGTAACAAAGCTTAGGGGGCATGCACCCTGGTCTGCTTTGGCAGGCAAACCCATCCGAAAATATAGATTTCCTTCTAGGTTATATGATTGGTCTGAAATTCCATTTCCTTGTAGGTTATGGGATCAGTCTAAAACAGTTATTTCCTCATAGTTTATGTGATTGGAAGCTCACACCATTCACCTTTGTCTATTTCGATGGGCAGAGCCAAGGAAGTGTTTTTTGTCTAACCACTGACAAAAACAATCCTACCTAACCACAGGGACTTCCTTACAGTGACCTGGAAACTCTCCTTTTCTCAATACCTGAGGGCATGCAAACCTTTTTATGCAAGTAAAAAGCAACCAATTTCATTTTTTAGATTTTTAGTTTCAACTTCTTAGGTTAGGTGATTGGTCTAACCACCATTCACCTTTGTCTGCAGCACATGGACAAAGCAAAGGAAGTGTTTTGTCTAGACAAAAATATCCTCGCTAATCTCAATAGTTCCTTAGCTTTTAGTGTAGTTAGCTTTGTAGTTTGGTCATTTCTAGCCTACACAAAAACATAATGAGCACATGTTATCGTAGAGTTCAAGCTCAATAAAAATTAAACCGATCAATGAGAGGCATCTTTAAACAATTGGTATGAGCAATGTTTCCGCAAGGTTCAAGCTTGCTAAAAAATAAACCCCTCCACTGACCATATCTTAACACAAGGTTCAAGCTCATTAAAAAATAAACCCGCCTTCAGTAAAGGACCTCTATGACTGCCATGCTATCAACCTTTAAAGCCTTGGTTGTGTTCTTACCATCACCTCCATTCTTTTGGCTGATCATACGCTTCCACTTGATTGTTTACCCTTTTGAGGAATAGCTGTGACGAGTGATTCTGTTAGCCATCCTCTTCACAGTGCCATGTTTTGAGAAGTTCCAACTTACCTGGAACTAGTTGCTACCAAAAAGCGTCACTCGTTCCTCAAAAACTAGTTTCTTTTAAGCTCTTTTTAGACTCGTTGAATATGAAAAGATTACCGAGCTAATGGCCTTTCCAGCTCGTTAAAGTAAGGGTAAGCGCCATCCCTCTACATTTTAATCTTTTTGGACTTGAGGGATCATCCCACAAAGAGATCGAATGTTTCTCCTTTTTAGCTCGCTAAAGTGATCAAAAAGTCATCACTTTCATATTATTTTATACTTTTTTGGACTTAAGGGATTATGCTATGAAAAAGGACTATTGGAGTTTCCTTTTCGTCCCTTTTCAAACTCTCTAAACATGAAAAGGACTGAGTTATCATTTCCATTAAACTCATTAAAACAATAGTGACAAACTTATCCACCCAGACAAGAACTAGTTTCACTATTGCTAGGCTCACTTAAACGTAGCGACAGGTTTGCCCAGAGGGCAAATTATAGAACAAGCATATGTTATCCTCCTCAAGCTTGACAAAAATAAAAAGGTACTGGTCAGCAATGACTAGGGAAAAAGGGAAGAAAAGTTGAAGAATTTCATTGGTAGCAGGTCACTATTGAACATGACACTTTCACTCCATCACCATGATTGAGTTGGGTTGGGTTATTCCATTCACTGGTCATATCACCATTGGTCCTCCACACCATCCATCTTTTGGGGTTAATGCTACCAATCCATCTTAGTGTAGCCAAAATATTCAAGAGAAGTCATTCAAAGAGTTCACCACCTAGGTAATGCCTCATCAACTGCAATATCTTCACCCTCCATTTTTCATGACCACCATTCCTGAACCTTGTATCATCAGATTGTTTTCGCCTCCAGAAAATCATTTGCTTCGTTTCATGTCATAGATGTGGGATACATTAAGGCCCTCCTATGACGGGTTACTTCTTGTCAACATTAGCTCATTATCCAAGAAGTTGGCTTAGGAACAACCCTTTTAGTACTTTGAAGCTTGCATGCCTCAATGGCAAGTTTCTCACTTCCGGTGACAAGTTTACATCAATGGCCTTCGACTGAAAGATTTTACGTGGTGTTCGACATTAGATCATATATTCACACCACGTGAATTGTACTGTAGTACCTTGAGGGTCACTATCATTATCGGTGATCCCTCTCATGCCTGTTAATAGCTCACATCATTGGCTGGTAATCAGGCGATGTCTTTCCATGTTTGACTTCAAGACATCCTTTCACATGGATCGACTTGTACATCGAGCAAATATTGAATGAGTTTGAAGACCCCAAATCTAGTTTCATCCATCTAGGTTGTGATATATCTAGGAATATAAAGACCTCAAATGTACACTGAAGCTACACAGATGATCATCCAAGCTAAGGGATGATGACTCTACATACAAATAATCACCAGTCTGCAACAACAGACGGTTATTTGTCCTATGTGCATGAAAATGAATTTATAAAGAAAAGCATGGGAATGCTCGCCTCAGCTATATCATGCTAATAAAATTATGATGATGTATTGTATTGTATTTTATACAGGTCACCTTCCAGTTCGAATACCTCGGATCCTCATGATAAAGCATTTCACCCAACATCAGAATATTTACGACCTCACGCTTTAGGGGGCAACTTTAATAGAAATATTTGGGCACTGCAACCCCAATCATATATGTCGATAAACCAAGGGCTCTTTAACCCCTAAAAGTGTTTTTTCATACCCTAAAATATCATAGTCAACTGATTACAAAACTAGACCATACTGACTACTCCTTGGTCAAGGTGCGATGCATACTGACTCCTACACTAGCCAGGTGCGATGCATAATGAAAGAGCCTTTTGTGCGGTGCGATGACTGAGAATGGAGAAATGTCTGAGGTAGTTTGCTAAGTGGATGCTCATGGAATCTTCTAGAAACTTCCTCTATGACACTTGCCTCTCTGAATTCGCCCAGGGATGAGTAAGAGATCCAAGAAATCTCCAAGTGGAAATAATAACTACAAGTGGAATAACACTAATCAAAAACCCAGAGCTGACTCATAGCTCTGTAAATATCTATAAATGGATCCCTCATTTGAGAGATCTAGAGGCTGGAACTTTGTAATTTGAGAAGGAACATTGTATTTTTGGGTGATCTTGCTTTTCATGAGGTGAAGAGGGCTTTGATGCTGGGAGGATGATGCTAGATCAGACAAGTGGGTTGTAATCCTCTCTTCTACTATTAATAAAGTTCTTTGATTTTTCCTCCATATAATTGTGTATTTGTGAATCTTGTTATCTGTGAATGCAATTGTATGGTCAATGTATTTCTGATTCTACATTGTTTATGGTATTATAGATCGATATGCTTTGATGGTGTTTTTTTACTTTGTTTCTACAAGTATTCTCTAAAGCAGGACAAGTAGGAGAGGAGTCACAAGTTCCATCAAGGGAGAGAGAAATCAAGCAAGGACTCAAGCAAAAGTTCCAAGTTGGTCCTCTTTGCTTCTCTCTTATGTATCATACATAAAGGAAATATTGAAGTGCTGTGATTGTTTGTTTCTAATATAGCTACCCATCTTAGTGGGACTAGTTGATCGAAAAGACACTAGTTTTCCAAGAAACAAAATGGCGACTCCGTTGGGGACTGAATAGTTTGTTTGTTTGTTATTGTTGTTTGATTTATAAACTACAAACAGAGCCTGAAGTTAGCCAGATAGCCTTCGAACTACTTTTGATATGCAATTACAAAGTAGATGAACGCTGCTTCAGTTAATCTCCAGGTTGGTTTATGAAACTGAACATCTGACTTACAAGCATCCTAAATGCCCTTGTGGTAGCTCAATAACCTCCTAAGATCATACCCATGTACTTTGTTTTTACTATCCATCATAGCTCAGCTTAAATCACTGAACTTAGCTGCAAATTTTGAGCAGAAACGGAACTTAGTTTCGTTCCTTGGCCCATCGCACTATCTCTAACTGGCAGCCTGTATGCATCGCACCTCTCGCGTGTTGCAGGTGAGATGCATCCCTGCTTACCTAAAGGACATGTGCGATGACTGAGTGATACTGTTTCTCTCTTTGAAATTTGGTTTTTCCTCCTTGTTTTTAGCTCTTTTTAGTTGTTTTGTTGATTATGATCAGTGTCTCATTACTAAAGCCTATTTCTTTTACATTGTTTAGCCTCCATTGATAGGGATTTTAAAATGTTTTTTATGTATTTGTCTATCATTTACAGTTCTTCTTTGTCAAAAGTAGCTTAATCGAACTATTGTTTTGATGCAAAGAATTGTTATAACTATCATTTTGAGTAAAAAATAAGAGTGTCGTAAAGTCTTCCTCTTCTAGATAGTCGATTGTATTTGATTTGAATTGTTAATATTTAAAGTGTCAAAAGTAGTTTTCTATTCGAAATCAAAAAGTTTCGTTTTAGTCTTCCTTTCATTTTGAAAAAGAAATTGTCTAAGTGTTGCATTGAAAAAAATAGTTCAGATCTGTACTTAGTTTTCCTTTTTGGCATTCTAACATTAAGGAAATGAAAAACAAATATATGCATTTCCATTTGCATTTAGACTGCATGCGGAAAATGATTTAGGAAAAGTGAATTTAGTGTGTTCTCTCTGCTCTCTGTTGAGAGAATCGTTATTTTCTTTCCTTAGTAGCTAACATTTTCATTGCTAAAAGAAAATAAATGCTTGTTTATCATTTTGGATTGCATATTTAGGAATTTTACATCTACATCATGTGGTGAGCCTTGAAAGGAGAACTTCTAAGCAAGATCAAATCTAAAATAAATCTCAATGAACATAACAACGCTTTGGAACCTAACGCAACACATCTAGAGGTCTAGGATAGAGACGTGTTCCGGTGTCGTAAAACCTGGTAACTATCGTTTTCATCGAAGGTTGGGTGATTCCTCCTCTTTGATACGACAAGTTCTAGTATGGACTTGTGCTCCTCGTACCATCGAGTATATATTGGGAGAACACAATAGGTTGATATCCTTTATCCATAGGAAGTCGTGTCCGCCGCGGTATCGATTGCAATGCATTGAACACAACATTCAGGAAGATTGACTGTTGTACATAAGTCCTAGGTAATTTCTCTTTAATTTACCACCAAGGTGTATTTTGTATTTTTGCGATTGGTTTTGTAATCCCTTTGTCTAGATTTCTAGAGTAGTCACTTTCATTCCTTTTCGACTCCTTAAAATAAAAGGTCCATCTAAGCACTTGTCACTTTAGGCTCATTAAAGTCGAAGGTGACTAGAGTCATCTTTAGCTTTTTCTCAACTCTTAAAAATTGAAAAAGCAAAGTTGTGTCAAAGTGTCATTAAAATTTATTTAATTCGGAATAACATCCCTATTTCTTCGTTGATATTAGGTTTAGGAAATGGAGTCCACCAATCAAGGAACCCCTCTTTGGGAGAATCCTAGCCCTTCTCTTCTTGGAGAGATATTGGTGCTCCGTATATGGCTGCATTGTCCCTTCCGGGAATCACAATTGGCCTGCCAGTATGGCTATTCTCAACTTTTGTCGTTCAAAATACCGTAATTCCTCAGCAATTGAATCAGCAACCGGATTATACTGAAGTTGTCCCTTCACCTTCTACTTCACTTGTTTTTCCCTCCCCTTCTTCCTCTTCGCTTGGCAAAACTAGTGATACTAAAAACCAAGTAGCTGAGAAGAAGAAGAAAGGGAAGGAGAAGAAGAAGAAGAAGTCAGTTAAGCAAGGGGGAAAAAATGAATCATCTTGTGAAAATCAACACATTAAATCTCCTAGATATCCTTGTCTAATTTGCAAAGAAACCCATTTTCATCGAGATTGTCCTTGCATTCTGCAAATCTTGAGTGAATGGCCTCCCCGTTCGCACCATCTAGTGTGATCAACCTCTGGTGATCAGGTTGACAACACACCATTAACTAGTGAAAATGAAAGTATTGGACAAGAAAGAAAGGTCAAAACTTCATGTCTATTATGTGAAGGAGACCATCGCCTTCCCTATTGTCCTTTTCTAGATGAGGCCAAGAGAATCTTGCATAATCATCCTACTTCACCGTAGAAACTTCCACATGGATACAAGAAACTCTTACCAAGTCCATCGCTAGTTGGAAACCTGACTAACATAACTCAATCATCGGTCAAAACATCTATCGTTGAGAGTGAACCTTCTGAGTCCATACCAAACCAAAGTCAATAGGTCGAGATGGCAGTCAACCCAATCTTTCCTTCAGAACATCCACCTTCAGATGATACCATTTCCAAAGAGAATGAGAACAATGTCGTTCAAATTCTTTTTGTTAATACAGAGTTTGATGAACTTGGGGGAAATCCACCCATTCCTTTACAACAGAAGGAAAGTTCCCCAATTCAAGGGGTTCATCCAGCCATCTATCCAGTACCCCCTCCAGGCAGTCTAGTCGTTTCTTTCGATTGGAATCAACTAGCGAGACCTCGCCTTCCATCTAATGTACCATTCCGAATCATAGTACAAGTTTATAAATTGATCATGTCTGGCATTATCATAGATGAAGGGGCTTCAGCGAGTATCCTTTCATCAACTACTTGGAAAGCGCTTGGTTCGCCATCACTTCTGCCTGAGACACAAAATTTGTTAGGCTTTAACAAAGGAACCAATCAACCGTTAAGGATCCTTCTGAAGTTGCCAATAACTTTGAAAAGGAAAACCATTCACTTGAACGTGACGGTAGTCCAAGGGCCATTAGATTACAATATACTCCTTGGGTGTGACTATGTTTATAGAATGGAAGCTATTGTTTCCACACTCTTTCGAGTAATGTGTTTCTCACATGAAGGCAGAATGGTACAACTTATTGACCAACTTTCATTTCCAGATTCAAACACAGATACAAGTCAAACATCATCCCTGAATGGTCTCTTTGCATCAAGAATGTCTCTTCAACCTTCATTTCATCCACCTAATTACTGCGAGTAGTCTGGTGAATGTAATGAATCTTAGGAGGCATGCACCCTGGTTTGCTTTGGCAGGCAAACCCATCTGAAAAGATAGATTTCCTTATAGGTTATATGATTGGTCTGAAACACCATTTCCTTGTAAGTTATGGGATCGGTCTGGAATAGTTATTTCCTTGTAGGTTATGTGATTGGGAGCTCACACCATTCACCTTTGTCTATTTTGATGGGCGGAGCCAAGGAAGTGTTTTTTTTTCGAACCACTGACAGGAACAATCCTGCCTAACCGCAGGGACTTCCTTACAGTGACCTGGAAACTCTCCTTTTCTCAATACCTGAGGGCATGCAAACCTTTTTATTCAAGTAAAAAGGGACCAGTTTCATTTTTTATCTTTTTAGCATTTTTAGCTTTTTAATTTCAACTTCTTAGGTTAGGTGATTGGTCTAACCACCATTCACCTCTGTCTACAGTGTGTGGACAAAGCAAAGGAAGTATTTTGTCTAGACAAAACTATCCTAGGTAACCTCAGTAGTTCCTTAGCTTTTAGTGTAGTTAGCTTTGTAGTTTGGTCATTTCTAGCCTACATAAAAAGGCACTGAGCATATGTTATCGTAGAGTTCAAGCTCAATAAAAAATAAACCTACCAATGAGAGGCATCTTTAAACGACTGGTATGAGCAATGTTTCCGCAAGGTTCAAGCTCGTTAAAAAATAAACCCACCACTAAGCATATGTTAACACAAGGTTCAAGCTCATTAAAAAATAAACCCACCTTTAGTAAACGACCTCTGTGATTGCCATGCTATCAGCCTTTAAAGCCTTGGTTGTGTTCTTACCATCACCTCCATTCTTTTGGCTAATCATATGCTTCCACTTGATTTTTTACCCTTTTGAGGAACAACTGTGACAAGTGATTCTGTTAGCCACCCTCTTCACACTACCATGTTTTGAGAAGTTCCAAACTTACTTGGAACCAGCTATTACCCAGAAACATCACTCATTCCTCAAAAACGAGTTTCTTTTAAACTCTTTTTAGACTCGTTAAATATGAAAATATTGTCGAGCTAATGGCCTTTCCAGCTCATTAAAGTAAGGGGAAGCGCCATCCCTCCTCTACGTTTTAATATTTTTGGACCTGAGGGATCATCCCACAAAAATATCGAGCGCTTTTCTTTTTCAGCTCGCTAAAGTGGTCGAAAAGTCATCCCTTTCGTATTATTTTACACTTTTTCAGACTTAAGGAATTATGCTATGAAAAAGGACTATTGGAGTTTCATTTTCGTCCCTTTTCAAGCTCTCTAAACATGAAAAGGACCGAGTTATCCTTGTTGTTAAATTCATTAAAACAATAGCGACAAACTTGTCCACCCAGACAAGAATGAGTTTCACTGTCACTAGGCTCACTAAAACATAGCGATAGGTTTGCCCAAAGGGAAAATTATAGAACAAGCATATGTTATCCTACTCAAGCTTGACAAAAATAAAGAGGTACTGGTCAGCAACGAATGGGGAAAAAGGGAAGAAAACTTGAAGAACTGCATTGGTAGCAGGTCGCTCTTGAACATGACACTTTCACTCCATTATCACCATTGGTCCTCCACACCATCCATCTTTTGGGGTTAATGCTACCAATCCATCTCAGTGTTGCTGACATGTTCAAGAGAAGTAATTTAGAGAGTTCACCACCCAACTAACACCTCAACCATTGTAATACCTTCACCCTCCATTTTTCATGACCGCCATTCCTGAACCTTGTATCATCAGATCGTTTTCACCTCCAGAAAATAATTTGCTTTATTTTGTGTTATAGATGTGGGATACATTAAGGCCCTCCTACGACTGGTTACTTCTTGTCAACATTAGCTCATTATCGAAGAAGTTGACTTAGGAACAACCCTTTCAGTACTTTGAAGCTTGCATGCCTTAATGGCAAGTTTCTCACTTCTGACGACAGGTTTACATCAATGGCCTTCGTCCGAAATATTTTACGTGGTGTTTGACATCAAATCATATATTCACACCACGTGAATTGTACTGTAGTACCTTGAGGGTCATTATCATTATCAATGATCCCTCTCGTACTTGTTAACAGCTCACATCATTGGCTGGTAATCAGGCGATGTCTTTCCATGTTCTACTTCAGGACATCTTTTCACATGGATCGACTTGTACATCGAATGAAGATTGAATGAGTTTGAAGACCCCGAATCTAGTTTCATCCATCCGAGCTGCGATATGTCTAGGAATATAAAGACATCAAATGTACACTGAAGCTACACAGATGATCATCCAAGCTAAGGGATGATGCCTCTACATACAAAGAATCACCAGTCTGCAGCAACAGACGATTATCTATCCTATGTACATGAAAATGAATTTATAAAGCAGAGCATGGGAATGCCCGCCTCAGCTAGATCATGAAAATAAAATGATGATGATGTATTGTATTGTATTTTATACAAGTCACCTTCCAGTTCGAATACCTCAGACCCTCATGATAAAGAATTTCACCCGACATCAGAAGATTTACGACCTCATGCTTTAGGGGGCAACTGTTATAGAAATATTTGGGCACTCCAACCCCAATCATATATGTCGATAAACCAAGGGCTCTTTAACCCCCTAAAAGTGTTGTTTCATAGCCTAAAAGATCATGGTCAACTGATTACATTATTTCCCAGAAGTTCCACCTGAAAAACCACTCAAAACTGGCCAAAACTGGACCATACTGACTGCTCCTTGGTGACAGTGCGATGCATACTGAATCCTACATTAGCCAGGTGCAATGCATACTGAAAGAACCTTCTGTGGGGTGCGATGAGCGAGAATGGACAAATTTCTGAGGCAGTTTGCTAAGTGGATGCTCATGGAATCTTCTAGAAACTTCCTCTATGACACTTGCCTCTCTGAATTCGCCTAGGGATGAGTAAGAGATCCAAGAAATGTCCTAGTGGAACTAAGAACTACAAGTGGAATGACACTAATCAAAAAACCAGAGCTGACTCATACCTCTGCAAATATCTATAAATGGATCCCTCATCTGAGAGATCTAGAGGCTGGAACTTTGTAATTTGTAAAGAAGTGATGTTAGTTTGTCTTTGAGAAGGAAAATTGTATTGTTGGGTGATCTTGCTTTTCATGAGGTAAAAAGGGCTTTGATGCTGGGAGGATGGTGCTGGATCAGACAGGTGGGTTGTAATCCTCTCTTCTACTATTAATAATGTTCTTTGAGTTTTCCTCCATATAATCGTGTATTTGTGAATCTTGTTATTTGTGAATGCAATTGTATGGTCAATGTATTTTTGATTCTACATTGTTTATGGTATTATAGATCAAGATGCTTTGATGGTGTTTTGTTACTTTGTCTCTACAGGTATTCTCTAAAGCAGGACAAGTAGGAGAGGAGTCGCAAGTTCCATCAAGGGAGAGAGAAATCAAGCAAGGAGTCAACCAAAATATCCAAGTTGGTCCTCTTTGCTTCTCACTTATCTATCATACATAAAGGAAATCTCGAAGTGCTTTGATTGTTTTTTTCTAAGATAGCTACCCATCTTAGTGGGACTAGCAGATCGAAAAGACACTAGTTTTCCCAGAAACAGAAAGGAAAGCATGAAAGGGGACTATTGCAAATCAAGAAATGAACATGATGAAGGAGATCTGAAGCAAATCTAAATTGGACTATTAACCTACTAAAGAGCTACAAACACTAGAAGTCCTATGAATGAGGAAAATCTATGTTTTTGGGGCAGCAAGAGAGTCTTTGCCTCAAATCATGGTCCCAGAGGGAAGAAGAGAGGCCAAGGAACTATTGCTAGCCTTTTGAATCTTTTCTGATTGCTTCTTAACCTGCTACAGAAAGCACAAATGGAAGAAAACTACTAAATCATCAAAAGCAACTTATTCTTAAGCATAAAAGAAATATGTCTAACAACAAACTAATCTGCAACTGAGGTAAAGCATACAAATACAATTGAAGAGAAGCTTGGCTACTTGGATTGGGCCCTAACCCAAGAGCTTCAGCCCTTTGAGTTAACTCAGTGCTAGCTCAAAAAGGATCTCATCTTTATTATAAAAAATAACAAGATTACATGAAATTTTCACACAAAGATAAGCTCAAAATTTGAGCAGAGTTTACATAAGCAAAAATTTGACCCTAGTGAGGCCCTAGGCCTCTCTACTTATACATTTGAAGCTATTAATAGCTTCCTTAAAATCAGGGAGGCTTGGCTCCCAAAACTCGAGATAACTATCAGTCATCCTCCACTTGCTCAGCTGCCTTCTAGTGCATGATTCTGTTGCTTGTACTCCGAGCTAAATGAAGGGGAATTCAAAGTGAGGAGTAATAAATGAGGGGGATTCCCTCCTATAAGTCCTCTCCTCTGTCTACTTAGAGTTATTCCTACCATTTGACCATTGGATCCTTGACTTTGACCTTGAAATCCATCAATGATCTGCATTAAATACATGTTAGACGACATGGCATCATAACTAACTCAACTCACTCTATAAGCATAAATATAATCAGAAAATCATACAATAAGCTAAGAGAATGGTTTATTTGACTAGGTTAGGAGGTAAAATGAGCCCATATAATTACCCATTTATGAGGCTCATCACGCTGATAGCTAGGATACGTGACAAAGGGGTTCTACAACCTCTGCCAACTTAGAACCTGTAGATGATGAGGTTTGAGCTGCGCGAAGAGGATCCAAATGTGAATATAGTGCTCCAGAGTAGAATCGCAATAAGAGATGATGAGGGGAGACAACTAGAATATAGTACATGGGTTTGCAAAGCTCCAACAAAGGAAACTGAGTTTGATTTGAAACACACACGTAAAACCTTCATGGAAGCGAAGAAGAGCTTCTCTGAGGCCTCCACCTCAGGAAGGAAGGATAAGCCTGATTAGAAGATGGACCCTACTATACTTACAACTTTCCTGGAGACCTTCATGAAGCTATTGTGTGATAGCATGGCCATGTTGGGGCTACAGGAGCTCATAAATAGATGTACTAGAAACAATCCTACTGAGACGTGCATAGTACGAAAGCTTGGTAAGCATAAAGCAAGGATGGGAAGAGAGATGAGACTGACCATGCAGATAGGAGAGTACGAGATGGATCAGGTTATCTCGGACCTGGGGTCAGACGTGAACGTCCTACAAAAATAGACATGGGAATGGATGGGAAGACTAGCACTACAGTGGTCTCCAATTCATCTAAGGATGGTGAATCAGCATAAAATCATCCCCATGGGGCAGCTACAGGGGGAAACTACAGATATTGAAGGTGCGAGCACGTTGGCTGATTTTGAAGTGATAGAAATATTGGATGACAACAACCCCTACCCTGTGCTCCTTGCAATTGATTGGGCTACTGATATGAACAACGTAATCAATATATATAAGTGAAAGATGATATTTGGCAAGAAATTGCTACACGTAATAGTACCCCTAGACCCTACTAAGGGATCATGCTATATTGAACCAGTCTGTGGTTATGATAGCTATGACGATCTAGACTGTATCTATAAGATAATAGTGCAAGACCAAGACTAGGTGAATTGAATAGTAGATGGATGAATTACATGGGATCACGAGATTTAATGCACCTCAGACTCTAATGAAGAACTAGAGCACTGGCAGAATTGGTTACAGAAAGTAACCACGCTCAGCTGTAACATGATGAGTTGGTTGTTGCACTATGTGTCTTCAAAGGTAAGAAATATGCCTACTTATGATGACCTAAATTATGTAGATATATTTTTGGATGTATTTGAAAGGGAGGTACCAGAAAAGCAACGCTTCCAGGCATTGTATTGGGCACTCCACGCTACGCCCACAAGATGGTGGGGTGCACACAAAGGAAGCTTTGATGATTGGTGCAAATGTAGGAGAATGATGAGAACTCACTCTGGGGAGCCGAAGATGTGAATGACAAACAAGTATGATGGGCAGGATGATCCGCGCATGCACTTGACCAAATGAGCTTAGGCTTATGGAGAGAAGACCTAACCTGAATGGGTGCACTTGTTCTGTCATACCCTGGATATTGTCCCGATGAACTAGTATGTAGAAACAGAGCTCCACCATGGGACAAGTGAATGGGATATTATATGTGAAGGATTCATGATGACATTCAATTTTGAAGACAGGTTCGACAGTATTGATGAAGTGCTACAAGAGGTGAAAGCAGCAATCTTTAGGATACCGTAGGCTCCTACAGACCTGATTTAGCCTGAATGGGCTACTCAGCTGAGTCACGCACTAGAATGTTATAATGTAACTGCTGAAGAAGAGGATGAGGATCCATGAAAGATTAATGTCCTTGAAATAGAAGGCCATCACGAGGTTGAAGGACCATAGGTTGAGAATCTGGATATAACTGCCCCGCTGAAAACAAAACAAGTAAACATTGGTATGGATGCAGAGCCCAAATTTGGGAATATTGGAGGTTACTAGGATGATGCAATAGTGGATAAGGTCGCTAAATTGCTCCATGAATACTAGGATTTATTCCCTACCAAGTTTACGGATCTAAAGGGGATAATCGAGGACCTAGGTATGATGAAGATCACGTTGAAACCCGACATGAAGCCAATTAAGCAAAGGCCTTACCATCTCAATCCAAAGTACAAGGAAAATTTCCTCTTAGAGCTAGATAAAATGCTCACGGTAGGCATTATTGAGCCTATGGAAGAATCTGACTAGGTAAGCCCAATGGTGGTACAGGAAAAGAAGTAGAAGGATGAAATAAGCATATGCATGGATCTCAGAAAGTTGAATGACGCTTGCGTACATGATCCTTTCCCAACTCCATTCATTGATGAAGTGTTGGAAAATGTAGGTGGCCAGGAAGCATATTCCTTCATCGATGGGTTCTCTAGGTACCACTAGATCAAAATCGCGCTGGAGGATAGGAGCAAGGCAACCTTCGTGACTGAGTGGGGTTGTTTTCGGTACACTGTAATGTTGTTTGGATTAAAGAATGCACCTGCGACCTTCTCACGCGTAGCTGTTGCTGCATTCAAATAATTTATTTATAAGTTCCTGGAAGTATACTTTGATGATTGGACTATGTTTGGATTGGTGAAACTCCATGTAGCAAGCTTGCACCTAATGTTGGATACCTACCAAAGATACCAGATCATGCTCAGTCTCAAGAAGTTCTTGTTTTGTGTTCCTTTTGGGACCCTATTAGGTTATGTGGTTTGTAGACAGGGATTGATGGTATACTCTGCAAAGATCACAATGATACTAATCTTGGAGGCGCCAAGGAGTGTGAAGCAGTTGCGTGCTACATTAGGACATATGGGGTATTACAGAAAGTTTATCAAAGGCTATGCCCAGATCCCCGTGCCTATGGAAAATTTGTTGAAGAAGGATGCTAGATTCTACTGGAATGAATATTGTAAGAAGAGCGTAGATGTATTGAAAGGATCCTAGTCTTCTTGGACTGGAAGAAGGAGTTTCATGTACATGTCAACACATCATGTATAGCACTGGGAGCAGTACTCACACAGGCTGGTGGAGAATACTTGGACCATCTTATCACATTTGCAAGCAGAAGGTTATCCAAGGTACTGAAGAACTATTTGACTACTGAGTGTGAAGTGTTAGCTATGGTATACACACTCCATAAGTTTAGGCACTACTTGCTAGGAGGCCATTTTAAGATGTACACAGATCACTCTGCACTGAAGTACCTGGTCAATAAGCTTATGTTGGGGGGGAGAATATGCAGGTGGATCTTATTGTTCCAGGAGTATGATTTTGAAGTTATTGTGAAGCCTGGATGACTGAACATGGGACCAGACCATCTATCGCACATCGAAACAGGGGAAGAGCCCACTAATTTGGAGGAGGGATTGCCTAACGCGTAGCTATTTACAGTGTGCATCACAGATGGAAATTTTGAGGATATAATACACTTCCTAATGACAATAAGGACCCTGGAAGGATACAATGTCCATTAGAGGAAGGAATTAGTGGTGCACGTGGAAGATGTTTCTATCATTACTAGACATCTATACCAAATGGTGTCTGATGAGATATTGCAATGATATGTACCTGAGTTTGAAAGAAGCAGCATCCTCATGGATGCTCATGGGGGCACCGCAGGAGGAAATTATGCAGGGAGAGCAACTGGGCAGAAGATTCTACGTGCAGGGTTGTGGTGGCCAACCCTCTATCAAGACTCAAAAGTGTATTACAAGGCTTGTGATGTGTGTTAAAGGACTAGAAGTCCATCACGGAGAGATGAGATGCCTTTAATCTACAGATGACGTTACAACCCTTCGAGAAATAGGCAATATATTTTGTGGGACCCATTCAGCCCCAAGGAAAGATAGGAGCAATGCACATTATCACCTAACAGAGTATTTGACTCGTTGAGTGGAGGCACAACCTGTGAAGGGTTGCACAGGTGCAACTGCTACAAAGTTCCTCTTTGAGCATGTACTGACATGATTTGGCTATCCAAAGATCTTGATGAGTGATTGAGGTACGCACTTTCTGAATGAGATGATCAATGCACTAACAGAGGAATTCTAGGTATATCACTAGAAGAGCACACCTTATCTGTTGGACATAGATTGTCATTGATGTCAATATGGCAATATTCAAGGAAGGAGACAGAGCCAAAGAAGAGGAGCAAACAGCCATCAGAGCAACAGAGCAAGCAGAACAGAGCCACAAGAGGAGTAGACCAAGCCAAGAGGAGCCAAGTGGAGCATAAACATGCATATGGCGGCAAAGACATGTATATGCATTTAACGCAAATAGAGCTATCAGAGGCGGAAGATTTAGACTCATATGCAAATACATTGACGGAGTGAAAAAGGTAGAGTTTATATTGTATGAGAAGGTTACATTATCGGGCTTGTAAAACCCATGTATGCATGCTTTAACAGTTGTTGAACAATATTGAAAAAGTTGGAGAAAAGTTGCTAAAACACCAATTTCTCCGTTGTTGAAACACCAGTTTTGGCGTTGCTGAAACGCCAATGTCGGTGCTATTGAAACACCTTCGTGACGAAATTATCTTTTGGAATTGCTAAAACACCTCCACGATGAAATTATATTTCGGCGTTGCTGAAACACCTCCGTGACGACATTATATTTTCAGCACATCATAAAAATGAGGAAGATAAAGTGAATGGAGGAGGGAAGTGAGAAGGTCGAGTGAGTGTTGAGGAAGCTAAAGCTCAAGCGAGCGAGGAGGAAGCCAAAGAGCCATTGAGTAAGCGGAAACGAATGGAAAAAGGCATGAGAATGTATAAAATAGTAAAAACAGCTTGTTGTTGATGTTGCTGTTGCTACTATTTCTGTTGTTGTTGCTGCTGCTGTTGTTGATGCTATTGTTGTCGCTGCTGTTGCTGTTGCTGCTGGTGCTATTGTTGTTGTTGCTGTTGTTGTTGTTGTTGTTGTTGTTGCTGCTGTTGTTGTTGTTGCTGTTGCTGCTGTTGCTATTGCTGCTGTTGTTGTTGCTGCTATTGTTGTTGCTGCTGCTGTTGCTATTGTTGCTGCTGCTGCTACTGTTGTTGTTGCTATTGTTGTTGCTGCTGCTATTGTTACTGTTGTTGCTGTTGCTGTTGTTGCTGTTGCTGCTGTTGTTGTTGGAGTTTTTTTTTGGTGTGGAAAAGAACCAGAATATGAGGTAGCAGAAGCAACAGAGGTGGTTAAGCATTGTATGAAGTTGTTGGTGAACGTTTGTGAAGGCTAATGCAGTTGTTGAAAGTTGTTGAAATACGCTGGAGGAAGTAAAGGCCGTGTAAGGGTCCAACAGAATAGAAAGAGGGTGCAGCAGAACAGAAAGAGGGATGAAGGACCAACAGAACAGTAGGTATTCAAAGGGGAGAAGCAACCAGCAGAGAAACAGTCATGCTGAAGCATTCACTATGACAATGAGAACATAAGATTGAACAGAAATTTGTTCTTTATATAGAGTTTAGTGCAGCTAAAAGTAAGCTGACTAAAGTTGTGTGAAGACATTATCAGTGAGAAAAAAAAAAAGGCTATTGGAGACTATGTGTGGGCAATGTGCAAAGTTGTAAAGACTCATTCTTAAGAAGATTGGTTGTCATTGATACTGTAGCCTGGAGACTACAGTGAAGCTGTAAATAGACAGAACTCAACAGAGAAGAGTTTTGAGAGCAAAAGATTACTATCAAACAGTGCCTTGACAAGATAGGATTGGAGTCCTTGTGGTTGGTGCCTCAAAAGCAAGAAGGATTGGAGTCGTTGGGGTTGGTGCCTCAAAAGTAAGTAGGATTGGAGTCCTTGGGGTTGAAGCCTCAAAAGTAGGAAGGATTGAAGTCCTTGAGAGTTTATGCTCCTAAGTCCAAGATTGGTGTCTTGGCAAAATAGAGTTGGTGCTCTAGAGGTTGGAGCCTCACCAATGTCCAAGTTGGAGCTTGGCAACTGATTGCAACCATCTATATATTGTATCTACTTTACTGCATAGTTTATATTAATAAAAGCATTTATTCTTGTTGTTCATCTTTTGTTTTGAATATATATGTTTTAACTGGTAAAACAATAGTGGGAAAAAGAAATATTGATTCACCCCCCCAGTATTTCCAACAATTTGTATAAGAGAAGGCTTCTTCATACTAGCCTAACAGCTTGAAGAAGGATCCACAGCCATGATGAGAAATCACGAGGCATCAGGAAGACCTCCTTTGTTCGATGGCACTAACTTTGGTTTCTGGAAGAAAATAATGACCTACTACTTAATGTCCCTTGGACCTAAAGTTTGGAATCTTTGTCAAAATGAATACCAAACGACTTCCACTCTTCCAATAGACCAAGACGATAGGAAAGCCTACAACGCAAATGCAAAGGCCATGAACTCCATCACTAGTGGAATCACTGATTCCAAGTTTACAAAAATCATGCACTGTACCTCTGCCAAAGAAATGTGGGAGAAGCTAGTTGGCTTGTACGATGGAGACTCAAAAGTCAAAAAGGAAAAGCTTCAAACTCACAAAAGACAATTTGAAAGTTTGAGGATGGAAGATGAAGAAGATATAGCATCATACCTCCTCCGAGTAGCTGAAGTGGTAAATTCCTTGAAAGGATTGGACGAAAAAGTTGAAGAAAGCACCATTGTTCAAAAAGTATTAAGGTCCCTTCCAAACAGATTTGACTCCAAAATAAGCGCTATAGAAGAAGCAAAGGATCTAGATACGCTCAAAATGGATGAACTCCATGGAATTCTTACTGCCTATGAAATGAGGAAAGGTGGCCCAAGTTCCAAAGATGCAGCATTCAAGGCCTCAAAGTCAAAGAAGGGGAAATAAAGGAATGACTCTAGTGATGAGTTAGACGTGGAATCAGAATTGGCTCAATTTGTACGAAGGCTGAAGAGAAGATCTAAGCTTAAAGGCAAGTATCCTCTTATCTGTTTTAAATGTGGTAAAATAGGTCATTATGCAGCAAAATGTCCTCATAAACATGACAGTGATCATGAAGGAAATTCTAAAAGAATGGCACACAAAAAGAAAGGGTTCAATAAGAAAAACTTCCTCTCCAAGAAAGATGAGTCTGATGAGGACGAGTTTATGGTTATCAAAAAGAAATCAGATGAGGAAAGTGATCATGATGGAAGCCAAGAAGCATTATTCATGGCACTTGCAGATGATGATGACTCAAGGCTGGAAGGAAATGTAGATGAATTGTTAATAAGCGCCGTTGCAGAAAATGAGAAACTACGGAAAGAAAATCATTTCTCTCAAAGTGGAAAATGAGGAAATAAGAAGGAGACAAGATCTATTGGAAACAAAGCTTAAAGAAAAAGAAGATACTTGTGAAGAACGTGAGTCCAAAATAGTGTCTCTGAGAAAGGAGTTGGAGCAAATTAAAAAGGGCTGTAAAAGCTCTCAAATACTTGAGACTATTCTAAAAAATCAAAAACCTCAAGATGACAAGTCTGGAATAGGTTTCAAAGGAGAATCTTCAAGCACTAAGAATAGTGTGAAAAGCTATGATGATGTACGTTCCTGCAATCCAAAAGAAGAAAAAGTATGGTATCAAAAGCGCATACCAGATCCCAAGAATGAGGAGAGAATTACTCAAAAGACGAATGTGGAGTCACATCATGGACACTACAACAAATACAAACCTGTACTCCACCAAGGGTCCATCACAAATCCAAAGAACGAAGGAGGAGTAATTCCCAAGAAGGAAATCGACTCAAACCGTGGTTGCTTCAACAAGTAAAAAACCATCTTTCTTGGACACTGCTTTCACTGTAAAAACTTTGGTCATCAAGCCAGACATTTTATGGCTCGCAAAAGTGAAAAGACAAATCCAAATGATCGAATAATCAACTCATATGCCCCCAAAAGGCAGGGACAAATCAAAACCTTCAATTCATTTGATCCCTTGACCAAATTTGATCTGATTTGCTCTTTCTACTACAATAATGGACACTATGAACAAGACTGCTCACTCAAAGGAAGAAAGACGAGTAGCAAGAACTCCAGCATGGAAAAATGCGGCCTAGCTCTATATGCTCAAAATAATGAAAACTAGTGGTTTGTAGATAGCGGGTTCTCCAGACACATGACAGGAGACAGAAGGAAGTTTGTCTCACTGAGTAAAAAGGAAGGGAATTTGTCCTTTGAAAGCGGATCAGGCAGAATTGTAGGAAAAGGAATAGTTACTCTGATCAATGGAAAAGGAAAAGCTCAAGATGCTCTGCTAGTTGACGGACTCAAACACAACCTCCTGAGTGTCAGCCAAATCTGTGATCAAGGACATAAGGTTGGTTTTAGCACAAAATACTGTGAAATAAGGAACTCTACCTCAGGGAAACTTGTGGCAAAAGGGGTGAGAACACTAGACAACATTTACATACTGAACAAGGTTCAAGAAAATAAATTCTACTTAAGTCAGACAGATGAGAGTTGGCTGTGGCACAAGCGACTTGGACATACAAGCTTCAAAAATTTTATCAATATCAGCAAGATCAAAGCTGTACGAGACATCCCAAGGCTGTCCAAACTAAATCAAGCAGTGTGTGGTCCATGTCAACATGGAAAGAAGACCAGAACCAGCCACAAGACAAAGGAGATCTATACTTCAAAGCCCTTGGAGATCATTCATGCTGATGTGTTTGGGCCAACTAGAAATCAAGCACTCTAAGGAGAAAGGTACTTTGTATTATTTGTTGATGATTATACTAGAATGATGTGGATATATTTCATAAAGTATAAATATGAAACTTTTGAGTGTTTTAAGAATCTAAAAGCCCTTGTAGAAAATGAAAAAGATTTAAAAATTAAGTGCCTCAGAATAGACAAAGGAGGAGAGTTAGCATCAAATGAGTTTAGTGAGTTCTGTAATATTCATGGAATTAAAAGGGAATTCTCAGCTGCTAGAACACCTCAGCAAAATGGGGTAGTTGAAAGAAGAAACCGAGTAGTCCAAGAAATGGCAAGAACTATACTATTGGCAATAGACTTACAGCCTAGATTTTGGAGAGAAGTAGTAGGGGCAGTTGTCTATACAATGAATCGAACTCAATTAAGACCAAATTATGAAAAAACTCCTTATGAGCTATGGAAAGGAAGAGTTGCTTTGGTGAAGTACTTCAAGATCTTTGGAAGCAAGTGCTTCATAAAAATAAATGATGGCTCACTTGGAAAGTTTGATTCTCGGGTTAATGAAGGGATATTTCATGGATACTCTACACAGAGCAAGGCTTACAAGTGCTACAATTGTTTACTGAAGAAAATAGTGGAAAGAATTGATGTAAAGGTTGGTGAAGATCTTCCAGAAAGGGAAATTGAAGAACATGAAGATGGCTCTCTCATTGAAGAAGAAGAACCTAAAGAAGAAGAAATAGACGAGGATGAAGAAGAAGAAGAAGAAAGAGAACCACCTAATACCCCTTCAAAGATGAAGTATGTCCAAAGACATCATCCAAAAGAGAAGATCATTGGAGATAAAGATGAAGGTGTGCAGACCTGAAGAAGGATAACAATCACACCCAAGAGAAAATTCATTGCCCTCCTATCTATGATAGAACCAGAAACATTTGCAGAAGCAAGTAAGGATCCTCATTGGGTAATAGCCATGGACGAAGAAATGTCCCAAATTGAGAAGAAAAAGACATGGGAGCTGGTACCTCATCCAACGGACAAAAACATAATAGGAAGCAAATGGGTGTTCAAAAATAAAATGAATGAGGAAGGACATGTTATCAGGAACAAGGCAAGACTTGTCTGCAAAGGCTATTCACAAATTAAAGGAATTGACTTTGAAGAGACATTTGCACCAGTGGCTCGTATGGAAGCTATCAGGATGTTCTTAGCATTTTCTTGCTCAAAAGGATTCAAAATCTATCAAATGGACGTGAAATTAGCATTTCTAAATGGGGAACTAAAAGAGGAAGTCTACATGGAGCAGCCAGAAGGTTTTGATCTAACAGCAGGAAAGGCCCTAGTCTGTAAGTTGAAAAATGCTTTATATGGATTGAAACAAGCTCCTAGAGCTTGGTATGCAAGATTGGATCACTACCTACAACAACAGGGCTTCAAAAAGGGAGTGGTTGGAAGTAATCTATACATAAAGACAAATGAAGGCAAGTTACTAGCTGCTCTTGTTTATGTCGATGATCTGATTTTTGCTAGTAATAGTGATGAAATGAGCCATGAATTTTCTCAAAACATGTTAAAAGAGTTTGAGATGTCAATGATAGGAGAGCTGTCCCACTTCCTTGGACTTCAAATATCTCAAACCAGAGCAGGATTGTGTATATCTCAAACCAAATATCTAAAAGACATGATCAAAAAATATGGAATGGAGGACTGTGCACCCATGAGCACACCTATGACCACAAACTGAAAACTGAGCAAAGATGATGACTTCCCTCTAGTAGATGCAACTCATTACAGGTTAATGATTGGAGCCCTTCTATACTTAACATCTACACAACCAGACATAATGCAAGCAGTAGGAATGGTGGGAAGATTTCAATCTGCTCCCAAACAATCCCATTTATTAGCTGTAAAACGAATTCTCAGATATTTGAAGGGAACTTATGATTTTGGTCTTTGGTACCCAAAGAACTCAACACTGACAGTAAATGCATACACCGATGTTGATTGGGCCAGAAGTATAGACGATTGGAAAAGTACTAGTGGAAATGCATTCTTCCTAGGAGACTATTTGGTATCCTGGCTCATCAAAAAAGAGTCATCCATATCATTATCCACAGCCGAAGTCGAGTATATTGCTGCAGCAGGATGTTGTTCTCAGATACTATGGATGGAGGAAGCTCTAAAAGATCTCGACATATGTATAGATCAACCAATTACTGTCTATTGTGACAACACAAGTGCTATCAGTCTCAGCAAAAATCCAGTGATGGACTCAAGAAGAAAACATATACCAATCAAGTATCATTTCCTCCATGAGCAAGTAGCTAAAAAAAAACATCGTCCCGGAATACATCAATACAAAGGAGCAGATAGCTGATATTTTCACAAAACCTCTTCCTCGAGAAGCATTCGAACATCTGTGACAAAATATGGGGGTTATTTCTTTATCATCACTCAAGTTCATTCATAAAGATGCAACAAGATAGGGGGAGTAGTTTGACAGGGGTAGTCTGTATGCATTCCTTTGCCATTGATGTCAAAGGGGGAGAGAGTAGAAGAATATTGCCATCAATAACAAAGGGGGATATTGTTGGACACAGATTGTCATTAATGTTAATATGGCAATATTCAAGGAAGGAGACAGAGCCAAAGAAGAGGAGCAAACAACCATCGGAGCAACAGAGCAAGCAGAATAGAGCCGCAAGAGGAGCAGACCAAGCCAAGAGGAGCGAAGTGGAGCATAAACATGCATATGGCGACAAAGACATGTATATGCATTTAACGCAAACAGAGCTATCAGAGGCGGAAGATTTAGACTCATATGCAAATACACTGACAGAGTGAAAACGGTAGAGTTTATATTGTATGAGTAGGTTACGTTATCGGGCTTGTAAAACCCATGTATGCATGCTTTAACAGCTGTTGAACACTATTGAAAAAGTTGGAGAAAAGTTACTAAAACACCAATTTCTCCGTTGTTGAAACACCAGTTTCGGCATTACTAAAACACCAATGTCGGCGTTGCTGAAACACCTCCGTGACGAAATTATATTTCGGCGTTGCTGAAACACCTTTGTGATGAAATTATATTTCGGCATTGCTGAAACACCTCCTTGACGACATTATATTTTCAACACATCGTAAACATGAGGAAGCTAAAGCGAATGGAGGAGGGAAGTGAGAAGGTCGAGTGAGTGTTGAGGAAGCCAAAGCTCAAGAAAGCGAGGAGGAAGCCAAAGAGCCATTGAGTAAGCGGAAACGAATGGACAAAGGATGAGAATGTATAAAACAGTAAAAACAGCTTGTTGTTGTTGTTGTTGTTGCTGTTGTTGTTGCTGCTATTGTTGTTGTTGTTGCTGTTGTTGCTGTTGCTGCTGCTGCTGCTGCTGTTGTTGTTGTTGCTGTTGTTATTGTTGCTGCTGTTGCTATTGTTGTTGCTGATGTTGCTGTTTCTGTTGCTGCTGTTGTTGTTGCTGTTGTTGTTGTTGTTGTTGCTGCTATTGTTGTTGTTGTTGTTGTTGCTGTTGTTGTTGTTGATGTTGTTGCTGTTGCTGCTGTTGTTGTTGCTGCTGTTGTTGTTGGAGTTTTTTTTTGGTGTGGCGAAGAACCAAAATATGAGGTAGCAGAAGCAGCAGAGGTGGTTAAGCATTGTATGAAGTTGCTGGTGAACGTTGGTGAAGGCTGCTGCAGCTGCTAAAAGTTGTTGAAATACGCTGGAGGAAATAGAGGCCATGTAAGGGTCCAACATAACAGAAAGAGGCCACAGAATAGAAAGAGGGATGAAGGACCAACAGAACAGTAGGTATTCAAAGGGGAGAAGCAGCCAGTAGAGAAACAGCCATGCTGAAGCATTCACTGTGACAATGAGAACATAAGATTGAACATAAAGTTGTTCTTTATACAGAGTTTAGTGCAGCTAAAAGTAAACTGACTAAAGTTGTGTGAAGACATTATCAGTGAGAAAAAAAAAGGCTATTGGAGACTATGTGTGGGCAATGTGCAGAGTTGTAAAGGCTCATTCTTAAGAAGACTGGTTGTCATTGATACTGTAGCCTGGAGACTACAGTGAAGCTACAAATAGATAGAACTCGGCAGAGAAGAGTTATGAGAGAAAAAGATTACTATCAAACAGTGGCTTGACAAGATAGGATTAGAGTCCTTGGGGTTGGTGCCTCAAAAGCAAGAAGGATTGGAGTCGTTGGGGTTGGCGCCTCAAAAATAAGTAGGATTGGAGTCCTTGGGGTTGAAGTCTTAGAAGTAGGAAGGATTGAAGTCCTTGAGAGTTTGTGCTCCTAAGTCCAAGATTAGTGTCTTGGCAAAATAGAGTTGGTGCTCTGGAGGTTGGAGCCTCACCAAAGTCCAAGTTGGAGCTTGGCAACTGATTGCAACCATCTATATATTATATCTATTTTACTGCATAGTTTATATTAATAAAATCATTTATTCTTGTTGTTCATCTTGTGTTCTGAAAATATATGTTTTAACTGGTAAAACAATAGTGGGAAAAAGAAATACTGATTCACCCCCCCTCTCAGTATTTCCAACATTTATCAACTATAGGCTAACAGGACAGTGGAAGCATTCAATAAAGTGCTTGAAAACATGTTGACCAAGGTTTGCAATGCTTAGATAAGTGATTGGGACCTACGCATACCTGCAGTACTATGGGCTTATTAAACGACATGCAAGAAGTTGACTAGACAAACCCCCTTTAGGCTTGTCTGTGGTGTTGAAGCAATAATTCCTAAGGAATATATTGTGCCTAGTCTGCATATAACAGCGCTCATAGGCATGACAAATCACGGAGCCCTGGAGGGAAGGCTCGCACAACTAGATGAACTTGAGGAAGAGAGACTTCTAGATGGATTTCACCAATAGGTCCAAAAGTAGCAAAAAAGGGCATGGCATGATCGACATATTAAGTTGCGCACCTTTAAGGTAAATGACCTGGTTTTGTTATATGATAGTAAGTTTGATAAATTTCCAAGGAAGTTCAGGATGCAATGGTTAGGGCCCTATGTCATTAGGGAAATTATTGATGGAGGAGCGGTACAGATGGTCAAATTGAATGGATAATCCTTCCCAGGAAAGGTGAATAGTAGTCGATTGAAGCCATACACTGACGGTTTGGCCATGTGACTAGATGAAGGCACATAGTGTTAACACTCTAGGTAGCTGAAAGGAAGTGTGAGACTATAAACTACACTACCTGGGTTGAGGAGCTACGCAATTGGAGGATGGTGGAACGCAAGGAAGTGTCATAGTGTCCGTGATAGTGCGAAGGAAGCTGTGCTACCCAGGGAGAAATCGCATAGGTCAGCCAAAAAGTGACCATTAAAGTCACTGTTCATGATTTAACAGTTGAAATGTGGCCAAATGGAGCGCGTGTCTAGCATTTAAGATGAAACTTATGGCTCAGATATGCTGCACAATAAAACTTCCAGTGCAGTAGTACTGCCGGATGGAGCACTAACCAGAGAGAATGAGGTTGACAAGCCCACCGTCGGTGCCTCAAATGGAGTCAGATTGAACTTGGAAGCGCTCCTGCATGAAGCATTCCACCTCTTGCAGGATCAAGTAATTGCATAACTAAGGGCTCGAGAGCATCGTGCCCTCGAGGTGATCATTGAATAGCGGATCAATAATGAGCAGATGGCCCTATAGAGAAATGCTTTCATCGCTGCTAAAACCAAGATGACCAATCAAAGAAAGCACATTTTGCAGGTTGTTGAGGAGGCATGCTGAATAGTCCCAGAGTTGGCCATTCCAGAAGAGGAGCCCATCGAGGTACGCATTTGCAAGTTCGCCATAGGAGTGCATGACACTCAAACTGAGATGGTCCAGGTTTAGTTAGAGTTGAACCTGCAAATTACAGAGTCGCAGTTGAAGGCCCAGCCTTCAACCCCGTCAGATGTGAGGGAACAACAAATGACTGCTGTCACAGAAGTAGTAGTGGTGGTAGATAGTGCAGTAGCAGACTGCATGTAGCTCTTTGAGTAGTCCTTTGAGGTCTTGACAAGCTTGTAGGAGGACCCCAATGTACAGAGGCTAGAGACGAAAGCATGCGAGCTCCAACAATGCTCTGATGATGCTAAGGGCATATCACGAACTATCGCACTAACACAGAGACAAGCCAAGCTACAAGAGGCCAAGCAGCTAAAGGAACAGGTGGACATAGTGTTGAACAAGGAATCAATGCTCAAGGCGAGACTAAAGCCCTGGTTAGATGAGGCTTACGCAGTGACAGGAAATATCGAAGGCAAGCTTGCGACTCTGTAAGTAACACAACAAAAGCTTCAGGCTAACAGCAAAGGAGTAGTGCCCAAGAAGATAGTGGAAGATGTGAAGCAGGCGATAGCTCAGTGCACAGTTGAGATTGTGGTCATATGGGTTGAGATGGAAGGGTTGCACACAAAGATATTTGCGCCTACCGAGTGACTCGAGGGCGAGTCAGGATGTTTGTGTTGGGGGCCTGTTAGGAACGAGATCCCCCAAAGGGAAGCTTTGGGGCTAAAAGCCCATGATTGAGTCAAATTTTGTAATAAAATGGTAAAGACTTTGCATTTTATGGTCGCAAAGTGCATAGGTGTCATAAGTCATAAAGGGTTGTCTACCCTTAGTATTGTAAAGTAAATTAGGCTGTAAGAGATCTACCCATGGTCCGCGGACCATGGGATTGTATAAAAAGAGCTAAGCTCTAAGTAGTTTTGAAGAGACACAAAAGATAAGAGAGAGATATCTTTGAAGTAATAAGTCTAAGTTTCAGGTCATAGCGTAGGTAGAGGCTCTACAATCGAGTGCGCAGAGGCCTAGGGTAGAATTCCGTAGTTGAGTGTGTGGACCCCTACAGCTATGTGTGGACCCCTGCAGCTATGTGCGCAGGGTGAATAGAGTCTATGATCACTTGGAAGATATCAATAAAGAGAAGTATTCTACAATTTATGTGTCTTTGCTCTGATTAATGCATCTCATCATTTTATGTATGAATTTCCTTTATAATTCTTATGTGATGCGCGAATGTGTATGATTATGTTGGATAACTGAACACATATAAGAATATTTATTTACACAGTGCTAACTGTGAGTATTTAATAAGATAAGTAAGATTCTTGAGGTAACTAGACAATTTGATCAATATGCTACCTTAGTAGCACGAAAATGTCTAGAATGAGGGTTAGGGCTGCACAAAGGTCAGTCGTACCCTTTCGTAGAGGTATTCAAGGATAAAATCGAAGGCTCGTCTGCCAAGCCCTAGAGTGAAGTGACCTACATGAAGACACGAATAGAGGGAATTAACTGACATCACAGCCATCTGAGGGTGTGGAAACTTGGTTCTAGCATCCCCCTATACTTCTTTGGGTGAGACTTCGGTCCGCACTCCACAGTTTCATGCCTAAAGGGCCTGTAGTGTAGGGATTTGTTTGGCTGCTTATCATTGAACCTAGGTTAGGCCCCCTCAAGCCAACATGCTCTGAAAAGCAATTGCGATAGGGGATGATAAGGGGAAACATCCCAAAGAGAGTGCATGGGTTCGTAAAGCTTCAGCGAAAGAGGCTGAATTTGATTTGGAGCACACACGTGAAACATTCATGGAAGCAATGAAGTGGTTCGTTGAGGCCTCCACATCAGGGAACAATGATAAGTTGGGTCATGAGATAGACCCTTTTATGCTTATGACCTTTATAGAGACCTGCATGAAGCTGCTATGCGATAGCAAGGTTGTGAAGGGATTACAGGAGCTTATAAATAGATGCGCCGAAAACACTTGAGGTGAACCATGCATGGTACGAAAGATTCGTAAGCATAAAACAAGGGCAGGATGAGAGATAAGGTTGGCTGCAAAGATAGGAGAATATGAAATGGATCAGGTTATTTTGGATCTGGGGTCAGACACAAATGTCCTACCAAAGTGGACTTGGGAGCGGATGGGAAGACCCGCACTGTAGTGGTCTTCGATTCGGTTAAGGATGGAAAATGGATAGAAGATAATCCCCATGGGGCGGCTGTAAGGGGTGACTAGATATTGAAGGTGCGAGCCAGCTAATTGACTTCGAAGTAATAGAAATTGTGGATGAAAGCAACCCTTACCCTGTGCTGCTTGGAATCGATTGGGCTACTAATATGAAAAGGGTAATCAACCTAAAGAAGCGAAAGATGATATTTGAAAAGAAATCACTCCACGTAATAATACCCCTAGATCCTGTTGAACGATCGCGCTATACTGAACCAGTTTGTGATTATGAGAGCGATGACAATTTGGACTTTATATATAAGATAATAGTGCAATACCAAGATTGAGTGAATCCAATAGCGGATGGGAGAATTACATGGGATCGCGAGAGTTCCTGCACCTCGGACTCTGATGAAGAATTGGAGATCTAGAAGAATCGGTTACATGAAGTAACCATGCTAAGCTGTAACATGATGACCCGGTCGCTACACTGTGTGTCATAAAAGGTAAGAAATCTACCCACTTATGATGGCCTGAATGATGTAGATATATTTTTGGATGCATTTGAGAGGGAGGTACCAGAAAAGTAGCGCTTTCAGGTTTTGGACTGGGCAATGCGCACTACGCCTGCAAGGTGGTGGGGTACGCACAAGGGTAGCTTTGATGATTGGTGTGAATGTAGAAGGATGATGAGAATGTGCTTTGGGAAGATGAAGGCATGAGTGACAAAAAAGTATGACGGGAAGGACGATCCACGTGCACACTTAGCCAAATGGGTCAAGGATTATGGAGCGAAGCCCCAACCTGAATGGGTGCACTTCTTCTATCACACCTTGAATGTCATCTCAATGAATTGGTACTTAGAAACATAGCTCCACCATGGTATAGGTCAATGGGATATTCTGCGCAAAGGATTCATAATGACATTCAACTTTGAAGATGGGTTTGATTGTATTGACAAAATGCTACAAGTGAAAGCAATAATCTTTAGGATACCACAGGATTTGTTGGACCTGATTCAACCCAATTGGACTACGAAATGCTATAATGTAACCATTGAAGAAGAAGATGACGATCCATGAAAAATTAACATCCCTGAAATAGATTGTCATTACGAAGTTGAAGGACCGCATATTGAGAATCCTGATATAACCATGCCATTGAAAATGAAACAAGTAAATATTGTTACGGAGGCAAAGCCCAAATTCACGAAGGTTGGACATTATTGGGATGAAACGACGGTCGATAAGGTCACTAAATTTCTCTGTGAATACCAAGATTTGTTCCCTACCAAGTTTATGGACCTGAAAGGGATAATAGGAGACCTGGGTGTTATGAAGATCACGTTGAAACCCAACGTGAATCCAATTGAGAAAAGACCTTACCATCTCAATCTGAAGTATAAGGAGAAGGCCTGCTTAGAGATAGACAAGATGCTCATGGTAGGCATCATTGAGCCCGTAGAAGAATCTGATTAGGTAAGCCCAATGGTGGTACAAGAAAAGAAGCAGAAGGATGAAATAAGGATATCCGTAGATCTCATGAAGTTGAATGACGCTTGTGTACATGATCCTTTCCCAACTCTGTTCATTGATGAAGTGTTGGACAATGTAGGTGGCTAGGAAGCATATTCCATCACTGATGGGTTCTCTTAGTACCATCAGATCAAAATCGCATCGGAGTATAGGAGTAAGACGACCTTTGCGACTAAGTGGGGGTATTTTCAGTACACTATAATGCCTTTTGGATTGAACAATGCACCTGCAATTTTCTCACGCGTAGTCATTGCTACGTTCAAGGAATTTATTCACAAGTTTTTGGAAGTATACTTTGATGACTAGACTGTGTTTTGGCTGGTGAAGTGCCATGTGGAAATTTTGCACCTAATTCTAGATACTTGTTGAAGATACCATATCGTGCTCAATCTAAATAAATTCTTGTTTTGTGTTCCTTTTGGGACCCTCCTAGGTCATGTGGTTTGTATATAGGGATTGATGGTAGATCCCACGAAGATCATGGTGATACTTAACTTAGAAGCACTGAGGAGTGTGAAACAGTTGCATTCTACCCTAGGACATACTGGATATTACAGAAAGTTTATCAACAATTATGCCCAGATCACCGCGCCTATGGAGAAGTTGTTGAAAAAGGATGTCACATTCTGCTAGTATGAGGACTGTAAGAAAAGCTTGGATGTATTGAAAGAAAATATGGTTACCGTGTCGACTATAGTCTTCTCAGATTGGAAGAAGGAGTTTCACGTACATGTCGACACGTCATGTATAGTGCTAGGAGTAGTACTGACACAGGCTGGCGAAGAAGACTTGGACCATCCTATAGTGTTTGCAAGCAGAAGGTTATCCAAGGTGGAGAAGAACTATTACACCACAAAACGCAAAGGGTTAGCCATGGTATACACACTCTAGAAGTTTCGAAACTATTTGTTAGGAGGCCATTTAAGATGTATATGGATCATTCCATGTTGAAATACCTGGTCAATAATCCTGTGTTTTGGGGGGAGAATCTGTAGGTGGTTGTTATTGTTCCAGGAATATGATTTTGAAGTTATTCTGAAGCCTGGACAACTAAATGCAGGACTAAACCATCTGTCGTGCATCGAAACAGGAGAAGAGCCCACTAATTTGGAGCAAGAATTTCCTGATGCTTAGCTATTTGCAGTGCGTGTCGCGGATGGTCATTTTGAAGATATCATACACTTCCTAATGACATGAACTGCCCCAGAAGGATACACTATCCAACAAAATAAGGAATTAATCTTGCACACGGTAGAATTTTCTACCATTGCCAAGCATCTGTATAAAATGGGGTCCGATGAGATATTGCGATGATATGTACCGGAGTTTGAAAGGAGAAGTATCCTTGCAGATGCTCATGGGGGTGCCATGAGAGGACATTATGTAGGGAGAGTGACTACGCAGAAGATTCTACGCATAGGATTGTGGTGGCCAACCCTCCATCAAGATTCAAAAGCTTACTGCAAAGCGTGTGATGTATGTCAAAGGATAGGCAGGCCATCGCAGAAGAATGAGCTACCTCTGAACCCACATATGACATTAAAACCTTTGAGAAATGGGCGATAGATTTTGTGGGACCCATTCAGCCCCAAGGGAAGAAAACAGGAGTGAGGTACATTATCACTGCGAAAGCATATTTGAATAGATGCCCAAAGGAACAGCCTATAAAGGATTTTATAGGCATGACTGCTACAAAGTTCCTCTTTGAGTATGTACTGATGCAATTTGGGTGTCCAAATATTTTGATGAGTGATCATGGTACACACTTTCTTACTGTGACAATCAGCATGTTGATGGAAGAAATCTAGGTATATCACTAGAAGAGCATGCTTTATCACCTATAGGCTAACGCGATAGTGGAAGCATTCAATAAAGTGCTAAAGAATGCACTAACCAAGCTTTGCAATGCTCAGTGAAGTGATTGGGACCTATGCATACCCACAATAATATGGGCCTATCGGATGACATGCAAGAAGTTGACTGGAAAAACACCCTTTAGGCTTGTATATGGTCTTGAAGTAGTGATGCCCATGGAATACATTGTGCCTAGTATGCACATAGTGGCATTCACAGGTATGACGAATTGTAGAGCCCTGGAAGAGAGGATAGCACAACTGGCTGAGATTGAGGAAGAAAGATATTTATCTAGATTTCACAAATAGGTGCGAAAGTAGCGTGAAAAAGCATGGCATGATCAGCACATTAAGCTGCACACCTTTAAGGTAAATAACTTGGTTTTTTGATATGATAGAAAGTTTGATAAATTTCCAGGAAAATTCAGGATGTACTTGTTAGGACCCTATGTCATTAAGGAGATTACCAACGGAGGAGCAGTTCAGTTGGTTAAATTGAATGGGGATCCCTTCCCAGGAAATGTGAATGGTAGTCAATTGAAGCCATACACTGGTGGTCTGACCATGTGACTATTTTAAGGTAGCACAGTCTTAGCGCTCCATGAAGCTGAAAGGAGGCATAAGACTATAAACTACACTGCTCAGGCTGGGGAGCTGCACGATTGGAGGATTGTGTGAAGCAAGAAAGATCCACAAGGTTTGCGACAACGTGAAGGGAGCTGCACTACCCAGGGAGAAATCACGCAGGTTTTTGGAAAGTGACCGTTAAAGTTACTATTCATGATTTGATGGTAGAAATGTGCCCAAATGGAGCTGGCGACCAACATTTAAGATGAAATTTATGGGTCAGATTCTTGAAAATTTGCTGCCAATTCGGCATTAATGAATCGAATGTGGGGGGAACAGTCAGATTCGAATTCAAAATGCCCTATAAATTACATGTGGTTTTTCATCAAAAAACTCTTGGCATTTTGAGAATTGAGTTGTTGAGCTCTTAGGCATGCATGAACCGAGAATTCTTTGAGGCTCTGATAGCAAGTTCAGCGGATGAGAACTTACCAGAGATGTCACGATCATTGTTGAGTAACGTTATGTTGACACCTGCGATAGCTACGGACACTGAAGTAGTGACAACCGAAGAGGATATGACAGAAGTGGTTAGTGAGGCAGAAGAAGCTACTCTCGAGGTTGCCAAAGTATTAGCAAAAGTCCCCAAATCACCAAAGACACTAAGACCAAAGATGACCCAAACCAAGGAGAGAGCGAAGGATAAGAAGGGAAAGCAGCTTGCAATACAAGTGCATGCATCGTCGAGAAGGAACTCATCGAAGGACAAACCCACCACACAAGAAAAGGGCAAAGCCATCAATCTAGAGCCAGAGGAGGAAGAAATCGAAGACATCCTGATGGATGATGAGGATGTGGGGATAGACGTGGAGGAAGTTGAACCCTAGAGTGCTAACCTTATCATTCGGTTGCTTGAGTACATCCCTCCATGCAAGGGCGAGACCAAGGTATCAAATGATATTAATAAGAACAAGGTCCCCTTGCAAACCCCTCTGTTGCTGGATGAGATTGTTTTTGAAGGACTATGCTTGGCGTGGGTTCCTCTGTTAAAACTCGAAGACTAGGACTTGGTTGACCATGAGAAGTTCCCACACTTGGCGACCAAGCAGCTGATGCACCGCATTACTGACACAACCACCCGGATGACCGCCTTAGAGCCATGGAGGTGGCTCAGAGGAGTAGACAAGGCTAATTTGCTAAAGATGTTATGGATGTCACACTACAACTGCAACCCGATTACGGTCTTGGTTATCAAGCAGCTGATATTCTTGGTGCATGATGGGTGTCTATGGCTAGAGGAGCCAATACCCATCACTGACAAATTGATCCCCAGAATCATACGGTTGTCCTACACAGGAGAAAATATGGCCATCATGTTTAGCAAAAAAGGTGGTTATTAGGCCCTTGCGAAGGCCATGAAGGAGAAGTTAAGCTAGTGAATAAGTTGCATGGATATGCCATATCAAGCATCAATGACCCTATTGTAAAGGTGGCTACGCAAATTTTAGTAGGGAAGGTGATGAGGAAGTGTCATGCCGATGAGGTGTTAGCGCCTATCGTTGTGCTAGCAGCCCAGTGCGCCGAAGGACTCTAGTTCAATTTGGCGGACCATCTCAATGGAGAGTTCCTAGCAAACTACCGCAAGGCATAGGAGCTCAGCAAGATGTTCCACTATGAATGGCTTTTGCTGTCTATTGTGCTGGTAGCATGGGAGTTGCTAGACGATAGTCAATTCCCTTCGGTCACGCTAGACCTACCAGAAGAAGTGAAGTACGCTTTGGTGTGGGTGATCAAGGATGCGTAACACATTATGGACAACAAGATCTTCTAGATCTTGATGGAGATGAACATCTGCATGGCCATCAATCACAAACCGCGGTTGTCACCTAGGGTGTGTGTCAACCTGCAAGGCTACGTGAATTTTAAGGTAGATTTTCACCATGTTTCCATCACGGTGTGGAAGGACCCTACCTAGACATGGTATGACTTTTCTTACCTCACAATGGATGATGCCATTGATGTAGTATTGGTCGTTGGCCGGAAGAATGGCGCACTACAGTAGACTTGGTAGTGGGATGGAGCAAGTCTGTCGTGCAATGCAAGAAGGAGGAGGTCAAGCTCAAGATGATGCAGTTGGCTGAAAAGAGAAAGAAGGAGGCTACTGACAAGGCCCAAGCAGAGCGTGATGCCACTTAGTAGATGGAAAAGAAAATAGGTAAAACAGAGTGGGGATCTCACAAAGGCACAAGGTTGCCTTTACCCAAGACAGAGGAAGAGATGGATGAGCAGACAGAGTAGCACTGCACGGACCCATAGGTGACATCCACCCACATCAAGCATCTATGGGAGTAGGAGAAAGGAGGGTCCATGAAGAAATCCAAGGCCACTAAGACATTGCTGGACACAATCATGCTCATAGAGGGTGACTTGCACCAGATTGGAGACACAATGTGAGATGTCACCATGGAGGCCCTACAATAGTTTGAGCAGCAACAACAATTAATATTGGGGGCTATCCAGATAGGTCTGTAGGAGCTATAGACCCATGCATAACAGGATGGTATGGTGTCCACTAGCCTTGCTATCGGCACTTCAGAAGCTATCAAGATGCTGCGCACGAAGGTTTCCAGTGTGATAGTGCTGCCTGATGGAGCATTGACCACGGAGAATAAAGCTGATAGGCCCGCTGTGAACACCCTCAAGGGATTAGGGTTGAATTTGGTAGTGTTCCCTTGTGAGGCACTCCACATATTGCAGGATGGAGTGATTATGGAGTTAAGGGCTTGTGAGCACTGTGCCCTATAGGTGATCAGCAAGCAACGGATTATTAATGAGAAGATGGCACTATAGTGAGACTCTGTCATCACCACCATGACTGAGGTAACTAGGAAAAACAAGCGTATAATACAGGTCGTGGAGGAGGCATGTCGAATGGTCCCAGAGTTGGCCATTCCTGAGGAAGAACTAGTCAAGGTGTGCATCCGCAAACTGGCTAAAGGGGTGTGCAACGCTCGTATAGAGATGGTAAGGGTTCAATTGGAGTTGAACCTACAGATCACCAAATTACTATTGAAGGCCCAACCTTCAACTCCACCAGAAGTAAAGTATATCTGTGCAACCATTATTATAAAGGCAATAGCAGTAGTTGACACTGTAGTAGTGAACTGTACACAACTTTTTGAGCAGTTGTTTGAGGTCCTAACAAGCTTGCAGGAGGACCCTCATGTATAGTGACTAGAGATAGAAGCGTGTGAGCTGCAACAGTGCTATGATGAGGTCAAAGGCAAATTGCGAACCATTGTGCTCATATAGGGACTGGCAAAACTGGAGGAGGCCAAGTAGTTGAAATAACAGGTGGATGCAGTGCAACACGAGCAGTGTTGAAGGTGCGACTAAAGCCTAAAGCCCTAGATGGATGAGGCTTATGTAGTTATGACCTCTATCGAAGGAAATATTGTGACTCTGCAAGCAACTTAGCAAAAGCTTCAGGCCGACAGTTCAAGATCAGTGACCAAGTAGATGGTTGAAGAGGCGAAGTAGGCGACCGCACAATGCACTGCCAAGGTTGCGGTTATACAAGATGAGCTGGGAGGTCTTCATGCTAAGATCTCTGTGCCTACAAAGTGTCTTGAGGACGAGTCACGATGTTTGTGTTGGAGGCTTGTTGGGAATGGGATCCCCCAAGGAGAGTTTTGGGGCTAAAATCCCATGTTTTGGGTCAAATTTTGTAATAAAATGGTAAAGTCTACGCTCGCAGAGCACAAAGGTGTCATAAGTCATAAAGAGTTGTCTGCCCTTAATTTTTAAAGTATAAGTCAGCTTAAATTATCTACCCATGGTCCACGGACCATGGGATTGTATAAAAAGAGTTAAGTAAGCTCTAAGTAATAAGTTTGGAAGAAGAAGAAGTCTTTAGAACTCTAGGTTTTGAGTCATAGCATAGGTAGAGGCTCTGTAGCTGAGTGTGCATAGGCCTACGGTGGAAGTCCATAACTGAGTGTGTAGACCCCTACAGCTGTGTGCATAGGGTAGATAGATTTATAATCATCTCAAGATATAAATAAAGAGAAGCATTCTACAAATTCTGTGTCTTTGTCTCCTATTAATGCATCTTGTCATATTGTGTATCAATTTCAATTACAATGCTTATGTGATGCGTGAATGTATGTAATTATGTTGGTTAACTAAAAAAAAGTAAGAATATCTCTTTGTGTGGTGCTAACTGTGATTGTTTAGTAAGATAACTAAACACTTAAGGATAACCTGGAAACTTGTTCAATACATTGATTTAGTAGCGCAAAAGTACCTGAACTGAAGGTTAGGGCTGCACAAAGGTTAATCATACTCCTTCACGGAGGTACCGAAGGGCGGAATAAATGGCTAGACAGATTGATCCTTCAAACCTAATGACTTACACGAAAGCAAGAATAAAATGAATAAACTAACATCATGACCATCTTAGGGTGCAGAAACTTGGTTCCAACATTCCCCATATTGCTTCGGGTGAGACTTTGGTCCACGCTATGTGGGCTGATGTCAAAAGGACTAGTAGTGCATGGATTTGTTTGGCTAATTAACCCAGAACTTGGGTCAGGCCCCATACAGCCAACACCTTACCAACGAACCATCAAAAGGGTATGAGCTCACAATCAGTAACATAAGGTGAAGTGTGAAGTTTTAAAGAAGAGTAGATGAGAAGACATAGAAAATAGGGTGCCATGTCCTAAATCCATCAAAGATAAATTTGTGGAGCCTTGGATTTATAATAAAAAATTTAGGGTGCAGAGTCCTAAATATTTAAAAAAATAAAGGTTTGGAATATTGGATGTTTGGAGTAGATCAGGGTGCAAATTCCTCAATCTACTAAGGAACGAAGATGCTTGCAATAGGGGGTATAATCCCTATTCTCTGAAAGACAAATACCACTCATGGGAATCTTAGGTATGAATTTCGTTAATAAAATCTCATTTCTAACAATTCTGTAGTGTATTTCTAAAAATAGAAAGTCATGTCTAGCTTCTCAAGTATCACTTTCCAAAAATAGTAAATCACCTTGCATCAATTGGAAATCAAGTATAGTTGAAGGAAATTCACTTAAATTATCTATAATTAATCCTAATAGTTCAATATTGATTTAATCATCAATATTATTATTATCGTCTTCTATGAGACTATGATTTTATTATTAAAAGTAATTATAAGTCACTTCACACCCCTCTTGCTGATGACTCTCATGGATCTACATAACACTCTCTCTTAGTGATACATTACACTCTTTCTTAGACACTCATCAAAGACATGGAATATTCCTCTTACACTCACTAAAATCATGTCATAAAAGATTCCTCTCATGATCTCTTTAATGTATATGTTACACTCTCCTTAGCTAAGGCACGCATACCTCTCCTTAATGGAATGAGTTACACTCCTCTAAATGGAATGTGTTACTCTTTCTCAATCCATGAATATTACTCATCCTTTATGACAAGAATTTGTTTCCCCTCCTATATATGCATTTCATGTCTTCTCACTTGAGAAGAGGAGGTGCATTTTGATACCAAGTGTTGGAGGGATTTAAAGAAGATTGTGAGAGGGAGAGGCTTGGAGAGTATCCAAATATTAATCTAAATTTCTAAGTAGATATACCCAATGGAGTTGACCATGAGTGGCATTGAGAGGAAGTGAAACTTATCTTCCTTAGCTTGCCTTGTATATCTTTCTACTACTATATTTTGGTATTTCTTGTGAGCTCTTACAGCTTGGGTGTTCTAGGGGGGGATGTTCTCTTTGGATATGGTTGGGTGGAAAAACAGATGGTTCAGATGAGCTGGTTAAGGAATAAGAGATGGATCATAGTCTTAGTGATTGGAGTTGAATATCTAATCAATTATAATTTTAATTATCCTAAAATTGTAGTATAGCATTAGTATAAAATAAAAAGCAGAAAATTAAATTGTTGTAAGCATCTAATTTTGATTTAAGCTTGTATCATCTAGAATCTTATTGGCTAGTTCAAAAGAAAGACTAAGAGCAGTTTATATGTATGGATGTTTATATCTCAATATTGGAATTATTATTGGTGTAGTTTATGGTACTAGCCTTGGTATTGTATTTGAGAAAGGAAAGCAAAATATTTTTGAAGGTAATTGCAATAAATAATTTCCAATGGACTTGGGTAGGAGTTTCATGAGTTATGGTTTTGTTCCATTTTAATTGAAATAGGTAATTACAGGCATGCTTTAGAAAACGCTTCAGGATATGTTACCAAGTGTTCGGAAAAATCCATGATTGGGAAATGATATTATTTTGGTTATTATGCAAGAATAAGTGTTAACTTGTCACCTACCAGAGAAGTAGGAAATGGATGCATACCCAAAATATACCCGAAGCAATCACTAGATCACCACTTCAAATAAAAATGCAAAAGATGATGGCAGCCAAGAGTTTGAAAGAAAATAATTGAGGTAATTTTAAGTCATTATTTGTTTGCAATCCTTGAAAATGTAGATACAAGTAAGGATATATAATTCATTAAAAGAATAATCACTAGTTAAATCTTATTTTGGAGTGTTTTTCTATATGTATTACAATGGCTCAAGATGTTTTGCATGTGTTTGTAGGAATGATTGAATGAAAATAATGCTTGATGAATCTCAAACCCTTCAATTCACTTACAATGGATGACATGGTTTAGAAAATAATTTAGGCAATGCATAAGTAATTATATCTTAATCATATGTTGTTATTTTCTTATGCATGGTTGTATATTAGAGTTTGCATGAAATCTGTTTGACAAAATTTGTAAATGAAATTCTAGGAGTCATAATATTTGCTAGTTTAAAAAAATTGCATCCATGGGTGAGTTCGTAATGATTCAAAACAACATCAGGGGGTATTTGTACCATTTGAACTGTAACCCTTGATTTTATTCCAAACAAATGCTTTTCAAAGCCAAAATCATAAATCTGGTCAATTTTGTAGATTATTGATGCCAATTATATGCATCTATTGTCATTTTTTTGGTGAAATAATAAGACAATTTAGTATCTGCTTTAATATTATGAAATTTGAAGAATTAATTGATAAATTTTATGAACTAAATAGGTTGAGGAAGAATCTTAGATTCATGTCAAAATTTCCTTAATAGATTATGGCGCCCAAGTGTTTGACAAAATGCCTCAATCATTGTAGATTGCATGCTTGCAAAGTGTCTAACAAAATGTCTCAATGGTTCTAGATTGCATGCTTGCAAAGTATTTGTCAAATGGCATCAATGGATTTAGATTGAATGTTTGCAAAGTGTGTTAAAAGGACTCAATGGCTATAGCTTTTGTATATATAAATTTTTAGAGTAAATGTCTCACTATAGCTTTTATGTACTAGAAATTTATGAATAGATTATTTAATGAATGTAGCTTCCTATGCCTACAAGTTTTTGTATGAATGTGAAAATGAATCTAATAAGTTGTTGAAGTGTGAATAGAGAATATGAAAGTTGCTACGTTTATTATCTAAAGCTATCGTAAGAAAAAAAGGTGGTTCTTGTTGGAAACAATTTTACAGTGACAATTTATGTAGGATTCAGTTATTTGTGCAAGTGAGCATAATAAGTTGTAGGAGTTGCATGTATTCATGGGTGTAGTCTTTTTGCTTCAGTAACTGTATAAAAAACCAATTTGTGCCAAATTTTGGCAGCTCCATTATTTTATTTGGCATTTTTTAAAGAATAATATGTTTTTGAATTTGTAACAATAGTTGCTCTTGCTGAAACATTTATTATACAAGCCTCCTGATTGAATCAATGCTATTTTGCAAATAAATGTTTTCCTTAGTAAATTGGGAATGGGAATTTTTAGTCAATGAATTTGGAAATGTGGTTTGGCCAATAAATTTTGTGATTCGATTTTTCCATTTCATAAACATATCATATTTATGATATTTTTTTATGAAGGGAGGCATACTCCTCCTTCGGTTACCTTGTTAAAGGTAGGTTAATACTCATACCCTTATATGTTACCCTTATATGTGATTTTTGTAATAGAAGCATGATATTTTAGGTTCTTGTAGCATACTTTTTTTCTTATTATATCAAGAGTCAATAAGTGGAGCATATTTAGCATAATCTAGGAAATCAAACAGGTTGATCTAGCTTAATGTTCGTGCATGGAATTATGTGTTTTGGAATTGGTTTTAAGGGAAAGTTATCCCTGACTCCACATGTTCAAATAGATGAAGGAACGAGATTACGTGAAAACTAAGTTAGTTATATTGTAAAAAAAAAACATTGAGTACTAACGTTCAATGTGACCTTCACTTCTTTATATTATTGATGGTTGGTAAGGTGGTACCTTACATCATTCCTCCTCTTCCTCTTCTTTTAGTCTTTATTTTTCTATTTCAATTTTATTATATCACTTTATATATATATATATATATATATATAATATATATATATATATATATATATATATATATATATATATATAATTTTTATTTTATTTTATTTTATTTTTTTTTTTCGAAAGTTATGGTTTTATACATTTCTTAAATTTTAAATATTTTATTTTTAGGGTTTTTGTGTTTTTATATTTTGTTATTTTTGGTCATTTTTTTATCCTTCATTTCCGTGTTATTGACCTAATTTTTACCCCCCCCCCCCCCCCCCTAATTTCTCCCTTTCCATATTTATTGACCTTGTGATCAATTTTATCCTCACCATGCCCATCTTTCTATCTTGATGATGGACTTTAGTTGATAGTCCAAAACATTGAGAAAAATAAAAATGGATGCATCATGAGTGAAAGTGGATTTTAATGTATAAAACCCATACTAACATGGTGTATTTCGATCAAACTAGTAATTTTGGTTAAGTGATCACTTTTAATGTGATAATTATAGAAACACTAAAGTTACATGATAAGTAAAAGAATGGATCTAGGGACAATTTGGAGATCAGCTTGGGATGATCAAGGTCTATTCCAACCAACAAAGGTATGAGAAATAGTTACATTAACCTCCCAATATCATCCTTTACTAGCATAAGTGTCCTTGTAAGTAGCACAAAGAAACACCCTATAGGAGCGTTAATATGGTGATATAGTGTTTGTCTCATGTACTTCAACCACTTCCCACTCATAGTCACCTAAGTAAGGCTGACATATAGAATGACCACTATGGTACCACCCTGCATTCAAATTATTAGGGGGAATAGTTGTTGGTCAGTACCACACGCGTAGATAGGGAAACTAAGTGCAAAACCTCACTAAGGGATTGATCATAGAGAATTGTGCCCCTTTATAGATTTTTGTACATGTAATATTTCAACAAACACCAAATAAAAATGGAGTGGGGAGATAGCTCCACATTTTGGCAATGCGATCTCATGCTTAACCCCTATGTTAGAGGAGCATCTTAGTAATTTATCTATGCAATAAATGGATTTGGATACTCTCTAGTGATAACTAGTTCTATTTTTGCAACCTTAAAGAATTTACTCTCTAATCCTATTCTAAGGTCCTAAATCCTAACTAATGGTGGTTTTCCACAAATGTAAGAATATATAATGATTTGTAATTAACACTTTTATTTTAAGATATTGTTGTTTAAGGTTGTGGTGTGAAACTTAATTAGATTCATTGACTCTTTGTAACTCAAGGATATGTAATAATTCATGGAAATTGAAACTGTTTCAATGGTTCAAACACAAACTTAAATCCTCACACATTCTCAATTTGAACTCTAAACAACAGAGAACATTAAAACAAATTTGATCCAAACACACACATGTCTAAGAAAAATTTTAATGAAACTTTGAAAGAAACAAACACTAAAAGCAACAAATGGTTTTTTTCATAGAAATGTCATATTTCAGCGATCTAATGAGGAAAAGAAGGACACACACATAGGAAAAAAAAGGAATATTAGGTATACAAGGAAATGGTAGTAGCTAAAGAGCTAAAAACCTTAATGTATTAACAAGGAAACAAACCCAAACCTTAAGTGAGGTCTAGCCAGACAATGCAATTTTCCCAATCCCACTTTGAAGGAAAATGAAACAAGTACTAATGACTTAGCCGAATCACACATCAAGAACTTAAGATCCTATCCATGTCACTATTCACTAGGTAGTACACTCAATCTAGAAAGACAATGAAGATCCACCCAAGAGCACACCCACAATGCATTCTAATTAACAAATATTTTGATATTTGAGAAGAAGAAAACATTCTAAATATAATCATAAAGGTATTTAACCCTATAGGTGCTATAGGGATTAATGCACGTATGTTTGGTGATGTAGAAACCCTCAAGGATCTTCCTGGGATCCTTGGCAGATAGTCAGATTAGCTACAATTTCCATAAAGATGCATGCATATCTATGTTTAACAAATGGATATCAAAGAAAGAAGGACTTATTACCTCAAGTCTTTGTGTGGTGTTGCTAGAGAGCACAATGTAGCTCGGCAGAAGACCCCTGAGCTAGCTCTAGATCAAAACCTGCACATGGATAAGACAAGCATAATATCACAGTATAAAACCTTGATAAGCAATGCATGAAAATATAAAGATATCCAGTTGCATATATCTAAGCCACTCAATAACAACATTACATAAACATATCAACAAGTTATACTACCAACATCGTAGAGTGGACAACATAATTGCAGTTCTATATTGATGTAGAAAGAGTGATTACAACCATCGGTTGTATCAACCTTCCCTTACCCCCCCATCTCCTCTCTCTCTCCCTTCTTAATGTCTTCTTATTCCTTAGTTTGAGACTATGCTTGACACTCAAATAGACAATCCTTTCAAATGGTTCAACCCCTTTCACAATGGCCCTAGCCTTGCATATATAGCATGTGAGGATAGCATGGCCAAGCCCTTCATGAGTTCCATTAGGGAAAAGCAGTGATGTTTCCATGCCTTTGTGCTCTTTCACATTTGTAGATACCATTAGGAATTAGTAATTCCTCTAAATAGGTCGAGTTTTGATGTTTCCTTGCTTTTATGAGCTAACATAGGAGAGAATCTCAGGATATTTCTCGGTGAACTTGTTAACTTAATCCATAGAAACTCATTTAGGTTCACTAACACTCTTCCTGAGGTAACAGACTGAGTTACCCTAGGCACTAACGCACCCTTATCCTTGCTAGGAAGCTTTATAAAGCAAGTTGCTAGTGCCTAGACAACATTAGCTTAACAACTGGGCCTGTGAACTTGGTCTGTACTTCAGTCATCATGTCTTTCTCCTATGAGCTAGTGAGGAGGTCATTTTCCTGTATAACAGATTCCTCCTAAAGTGTGAGATCAGAGGTTGTGATGATGGCCGAAACACTTTATATTTAACTTTCCTTTTCTTTTATAAAAAAGAGAGAGAGGATTAGAGCTTCGGGTGGTACGAGAAACATGATACAACACATATATATAAAACAACTAAAATCATGTCTTGAGTTGGGCATTCCCACACTCAGTAGCTATCTCAGAATGATTTTCTCAATAAAGAGATATGATGATGCTGGCCGCCGATAAGCATAATGTGGAACCTATGTCGTAATAGGATCATTCTGATGAGCTGTCTCCAGAAAACAATAAATGCATCTTGGGAGAGGAAACAAGGCTGAGTGAGGTAAGCCTCTATCCAAGGTCTTGATTTCTACTTCACCACAATAGCACAGATTGATACATGTGAATATAGGCGTTGAGGTTGAACATGCACAAAATCATTTGATTACCAGTCAATAATGGAGATCATTAATGGATGCGAGGATGGCCACCAATAATGGTGATGGTATTCAATATGCACAGCAAAATCTAGCGAGTATGGATAATGTTTTTGTCATCAAACACTCATAGAATCATTTAACCAGAAGCCAATAATGAAAACCCTTGACCAAACATAAGGTGACCTGCCACTGATGTCTGCAAATACCAAGGAACTGAAGTGTTTCTGGATTTTCTTCCTAGATAGAGTATTGAATTCGATAGGAAGATACCTCTTGAAAGGTGGGAAATAAGGTGTCCTACATCGGTCGACACGAAACGGAACAAGAATGATTCTTTTTTGAGAAATATTTTGAGCGTTGGGTCAAAGTGATAGAGGGCATGATGATAGGATATGCTTGATGGTTTGATGGAGGAAACAAAAGATAAAGGTTTTCCCTTGAACAATAGAATGCACGACAACAATTTTAACCATGCAAAACTAGACTCATGAACACCAAAGAGTGTTAGGATACAGACATGCAAGAACATCAAGGTATATAGGCTAAAATCATAGGATGGTAAGGTTCATATTGAGAGGTCATCACAAGGAAGGTTTATCTAAGGGAGTGCCATGTTCAAGGGAGCGACTATTGCCAAAAAACTCTTCTCACAATACTGAACACAAAGCAATTGTATTTTCCACTTTCCCCATCTAATTAGTTTAGTGATTCTAGACAGGTAAAATCATCGATCTTTTCATGTTTTAAGAGTCTGAAAGGGATTGTAAAAGACTGACTCTATGCCCTATCTGATTAGTTTAATGAGTCTAGACAGTTAAACTCAGTGGCGTTTTCATTTTTCAAGAGTCTAAAAAGATTGTGAAGAGTGACTCCATTCCTCATTTGTTTAATTTAATGAGACCAGAAGGGACAACTCGGTGGTCTTTTCATATTTTGAGAATCTGAAAAGATCATAAAGAATGACTCCAAGGTGGTCCCTTTGTCATAGTTGTTAACCAGGTGTGAAAAAGATTTAATAGTATACCGGAAAAGGTTCCTTTTCTGTAAGTTAATCTACTGAGTCCAGATAAAGAGAAACCTATGCTCAATAGATGTTTTCCTCATTTTTTTACGAGTACGAGGAGATGGATTAAACTCGATATTTATTGTGAAGTTTTAATGAGTCACGCGACGACAAAATCAATAAACCTTCATTGAATTTTAACGAGTCAAATGGAGAAAACTCGTGGTATACTTTTCAGTTTAATGAGCGAGGAAAAAGAGGGAAAAGAACTGTTCATTCCTTCTTCGTAGATTGAATGAGCCTGAAGAAGGGAAAAACTTGGGGATTTTTCGATTTAAGAGCAAGAAATAGTACCAAAAAAGAAAGTGCTCATATCATTGTCGTAGGTTTTTAAGAAGCCTGATGACAAAAACTTGGGGTTATTTCGATTTAACGAGCGAGAAAATTTCCTAAAAATAATGCTCGGAGCTTCTTCATAAGTTTTTAATGTACCTGAAGAAGGAACTCGGGGTTTTTTCAATTTTATGAGTGAGAAAAAGTCCCAAAAAAGAATGCTCAGCTAATCTTTTTCAGTTTAGTGAGCTAGAAAAAGAGAGAAAAAGAGGTTCTCAGATCATCGTTGTAAGTGTTTAATGAGCTTGACGATGAAAAACTCGGGGTTTTTTCAATTTAATGAGGGAGAAGAGCTCCTAAAAATAATTCTCGGAGCTTCTTCATAAGTTTTTAATGATCCGGAAGAAGGAACTCGGGGTTTTTTCAATTTTATGAGCAATAAAAAATTCCCAAAAAGGAATGCTCAGTTCATCTTTTTCAATTTAGTGAGCTAGAAAAGGAGAGAAAAAGAGTTTCTCAAACTGTCATCGTAAGTGTTTAACTAGCCCAATGATGAAAAACTTGGGGATTGTTAAACACACACATGGCAGCAACATAATCTAAAAGATAAAACATGAGAATACAATTTTATGAACAAATCATATACATTTATAGTACATGGTTTGACCATTGGGTTTCACATCCCAAGGTCTCTTGGACTTCCTTTTGTTTATTCGGCTTCCACACTAACCCATTGAGGATTAGGTGTCCAAAATCTCCCCCCTTAATCTGAAGGGTTATGTATGAGTCCAGGAAGAGAGATGTAATACAAAATGTGCAAAAATGCATGGCAACACTAGGTTGAATGTGCTCTCTGAAATGTTGTTATAAAGGGTTGTGGTTTAAGGATGACCACCAACACTGGAACGCTTAGTGCAGTTCCTGGAACTCTTCCAAATCTAGAAAGAAGCTGAAGTCTTTTGCTAGAGGAAGTGCTCCTATTGTTTTGAAGAGGGAAACCTTCAACCTTGAAAGGGAGGTCTCACCCCACATAAAAGGGAGAACTTCAACCTGAAAAGGGAAGTATCAACCTGTGATGGTTTAAGAATGACCAACAACTCTAGAATTCTTAATACAATTCCTGGAACTCTTCCAAAACACGTGAGAAGATGAAGTCTTCTACTAGAGGAAGTGTTCTCAATTTTGCTCCTGGAATTCTTCTAAAACTGGCAAGAAGTTGAAGTCTTCTACTAGAGGAAGTGTCCTAGATTACCAACTAAAGGCATGCTTAGGGGCAACTTTGTTTCTGGCTACAACTCTGAAACTGGTGTGGTAAGTGGTGGCTCAGGCTTGCTTGATGTGGCTTTGAAGCTTGTACATGACCATCATTTCCCCCTATCGGATACAAGGTGAGATGATGGAGAAAACTCAACTGCAAGATTGTTCAATACTCTTGAACAAGTTATGACATGTGACTGAAATATCTTCTGGGATATTGATGCCCATTGCCATGAAGAAATCCATCTAAGATGAATCTTTGTTCTTGCAGGAGGTTTGTTTCTGAAGCATCTGTTTGAAGAATGACTTGTTTTATTACAGTGCTTACATTGATGAATATCAAAACAGTGATCTTTCAGATGGCCAACTCGGTCACAGTGTTGGAATTTCACAATCTGTTGTTGTTGTTGTTGTTGTTGTTGCTATGGAAAAGGGGCAAAATCTGGAACAACTAAAGGCAAGTTGTCATGAAGAATAGGTGAAGATGAACCGTCCTCAAGAAATCCAGCACTTTGAAATTGGATTGGTTTGGAGTAGTCTGGAATATGAAAGGACACGTCCTTGTCATATCCAAGACCAGTTTTGTGCTTGTTATGGACAAGCTCTTCCCAAGGTCTGATGATGGGCTTGGGAAGTGCAAGTTGAACTTTTGCATCTGCATGTAACCTTGCTACTTTATGGGAGTCTGTTTCAATCTTTTGAACAAAAACAGGTTTAGAATGACTCCTTTGTTTTAATTCTTCTTGTTGTAGCTATGATTCAAGCTCTAAAAAATCAATTTTATATTGTGAATTTTGTAGACAGACTTGAATGCCTGTAAGATAAACTTTGCTAAATTTTAATGTATCATGAGTAGTAGAAAATATTGAAGTTTTTAGGAACTCTAATACTTCATTAGTTCTGGCCATTTTTTTCTTTAATTTCAGAATTACACCTTAAACATTGATGACAACTACTACCCAATGTAGAAAAGTAATATCCACTCATAGTACATAGCAATATCTTTTATAAATGTGCAGCAAATGATTATGGTGCAACTAGAAAGCACCAATTACCATCCATTACATAAAAATAAGAGTTTACTCATGACCAACACTATGTTCTGACAATACAACTGACTAAACTTTTCTCCACAAGGGACTACTTTTATTTGTCAAAACAATCATTGCCTTTATACAACCCACCAAACTCTTATGCAGCAGTCGAAGTAATAGGAATAAATTCATATATATGTAGAAAAAAACTATAATGAGTTTTAAATACAATGCAACACTGGGGCAGCAGCAACTGCAAGCTTGCTTGGATCCTTCAAATACTCCTTCACTTTCAAAGCAGAAATGATGGCTACCAAAACTTCAACAACTATAGCACCATGTCATGGACAGGACTTGAATGCTCATATATAAATACTTCGACTAGGGTATGACTAAATATCCTTTGATCTTGCCACTTTCTTCAAACAAAACAATCTGCCCTCATATATCACACAAAATTTATGGAGAGCTAACAACACATATGCCAGAATGAAGTATCTTTAGTTTTTTAATTTTTTTTAAGATAAACAAAATCTGATATATATATGCACTATCTATGATGGCATTAACTCACAGTCCACTTCAACATTTGAGATACCAAATTTGAGTAATTTACTGGCAGATTTTTGGCTACCTCTTCAATGTATATCAACACCTCAGTATCATCTACAACAAGTTAATAAACACATCCCTTGACTCCACTAAAATCAGCTCACAAGGGGTAAATCAACCAGTAGGTAGTAAACTTGTTCCTTCTCTCTTCTAGAATATCGTCCAAGTCAACACAAAAAAGCTCTCCAAATGTGGTACCTTGTGGAGTGCATTTAAACTTTAACTAGGTGTGAACAGGAGGGAAACTTGGCCCTTATTTAATGGAATTCAACCACAAGAATGATGCCAATTCTTAGCCCACAAAGAAGCCACACTTTCAACATTTTAACTTGAGGGAAATTGTCCCTTTTCACAAGGACTTTGCACTAACTTTGCTTAACAATGGAATTCGTCCTCACAAGCCCAGATTTGGATTTATGTGCTCAGACTATCATGAGATCCTTCAACCTGGGATAATTGTATGAATATATTTGTAGTGATGTACGCTGATACCAGAGGTGCCATGCTTGAACTAGTTCATGATTCGCTATAGGACAAGTCCATGCCCCTTTATCAATAATCCCCTTGACTAATATCACACTAGTAGTAACTCACACTTCACACAATCAACAAATAGACTCAGATACTCTACCTAGTCAAAAGAATATACAACCACACACACAACCTCTAAATGGCATCCAAACTGAGACAAACTCATTCTGGTATGGTAGAAATTGACCCAGAATACCAACAAACCAACTAGCAGCAATATATTAGGTAACTCGTCCACTTTCTCTTCAAAAAACTCTTGCTTGCTATGTCTGCTACCCAATGATAAAATTGAAATAACTCAGCTCACTAAGAGGGTAAAAATTGTGCCACTGGTGTATAGAAACTCGTTCCCGTAACTTCTATGAGATCGATCTTGAGTGAATCAAAACATTCGAATCTCGAATAGATTTTTTTTTCTTAACATACACTTTTTTTATTACCTCCTAATTAACACAAAAAGGAGATGACTATTCAAACAAACACTTTACTCCACCGACATCATAATGGTTGTAAATTTCCATAAGGAAAGAAAGGCATTTCACATAGATGTCCTCCTCAACTTTTCAAATGACGATATTGGAGGTCTCAGCTGGTTCTACTGAAGCGAATTATTCTTTGGTAACCCAAGTTATAGAGGAGCTTCCTATTATCAAGCTCTACACTCCTATGGACACCTTTGCAGACTTGGAATGACTATAGACCTTTGTGGAGGATTCTTTCATGCTGATTGAGCACTGTGCGTATGGAGGCCAAGACCAGAGCTTTCCAAACGTAACACTAGAAGATAGTGATGGTTTAGTGGTATAGTTATTGCAAACAGTTTTATACATTGGAAGCCATGTTGTATATGGAGACAACGTTAAATGAATACTAGTATGGCGTTATGACTTGTCGTATGACATTATTGCGTTACAACATACAATGTTAAAAGAGCCATGGGTGGAGGCAATGAATACCAATGAATACACTTAAAGTGTGTATGGAGACAGAAAGCATTGTATACATAAAGCTTTGTATATGGGCCATAGGATAGAGACAGCATTGTATATGAATCGACTGTGCAGAAATTAACCACAACATTTTGATTCAAATATGAAAAATGGAAAGCCTAGAAGTGTTGTATGCTAGGTTTTCAAATAATAAGTGCACACTAATGCTTTGTCTTCTAAATAACTTAACACGTGTATCTCAAGGCCGCGGTAAGTCAAAGTTGATTGATACCACCATCATGCCATTACATATGTTCATTGAAAGAAACTGAAACTCAAAGCATGTATCGATCTTCACTCAACACTCGTCATTTAAAAAAACAACATTATCAGCCTTTTCAACCAAGACAATGCACAGTCATCAAATAATTTCAATGAAACGAAAACTTCATCGACTGTCCAAAACCTTCAATGTGAAGTCGACAAATTACATACCAACACATGTAGGAAGCCAACACACAGTCTACGCTCACCTGGGAAGTCATTTCACAGTGTCATCATCCTTCAATATCAGGGAGCCATTCATTCATGTGCAGAGAATTGTTAGCACCTAAATCTACCTCAAGCTGAAAAGGCAAGATCTAGGGTAACATCAAACCATGCTTAACCTGGTAGCTAGCCCTACCAAGTCAGGAGAGGGCTCTCTCCTTTTCAATATCAGGAAAAAATGGCCAATAAAGCTTGAGATGACTGATATAAAGACTAATTTTAGGCTAGGTATATGCTGAGAGGATTTTGATTGAGTTTTATGTTGGTTTGCTGGATCTAATGTGAAAGGCAGATTTGGGTTTGGGGAATGGACACAGTCTTGCAGAGATATCTATGGGGCGAGGAAGGAAAATGGTTTAGTACTTTAAATTGAGTTATATGGAGAGCTTTTAGACTAGTGAGGAGTTGGAGAGGGCATGAAAGTCTCAGGGATCCTCTTCAAATAGTTGAAAACATAAATAACTAAACAAACTCCTAGGTAGAGCACTGCAACTCAATGAATTCTACCTTTATCCTTGTTTTATTTAGTTGAGATGAACAGAGAGAGATAATGGCATACATAAAACACATGTAAACTTGCAATTATAGAAGGAAACACAATACCAAATCAAGTTGCCACAAGAAACCCATAAAGTGTTGCAAAACCTAGTCTATTCCTTTGCCAAACTACTGAAATGAGTGTACAGTAATGCTCAAAGCATTCACAAGAGTCCAACCTTTACCAATGACTAAAAAGTACTAGATATAGGCAACAAAAAACTCATGCTAGGATTTAGCGGTCGAATTCATGATTTTAGGAGATGTTTCAATAAGATCTAAACTAAGAACTGAAAAGCAGGCAGTGGAACAACTTGCCTCTAAAACCTAGGAAACTGATTCATTCAGTTTCAAACTACCTTTTTATGATGTATCTACCTCCATGAGTGAAATTTTAGCATATTTACATCAAAATCCATCAAGTTACATCAAATTACATCATTATTTCTACTATGAGAGAAAGAAAAGTCAAACTAAGGAAAAACTAGGAGAAAAATAGAGTTTTTTGGGCAAAAAAGTCAATTTTCCATCATGTGCATCGCTCCTCTGTTCCTGTGTGCCACGCTACTTTGGAGCTGCTTTTGGAGGCCTTACCGTGCACCAAATTTTCTCCAAGTGGGCTTTTTGGAAAGGTATATCTGTCTACTTTCCATAACAAGTGGAATTTCTAAATTTGGTCTCAATTTGCCCCTCAAAAAATGATTTCTCCCAACATTTCTTCCTATGTGGCCAAAAAGGGGCAGAAAGGTCATTTTTGAGATGTTTTTGACCTTTTTGGAAGCTCAAAACCTGTCAAAATTTCTTGGACATGTGAGGGAATTCATATTTTTCCATGAGGAATCCAAAAATGTTGATTTTTTATTCAAAGGACGTCTCTAGCAAAAGCGCACGCCAGGTGGTGCGGTGCACCAAGCAGAAAAACCTGTTTTTTAGACCAAAAATTCAAAATTTGCAAAAGATTTCCCAAATTTCTTGAAATTTGGGCTGAGTGTCCTTCATCAAGTGTTGTGTTGAGCTAAGGAATCCTTAGCCAAGATCTGGAGTCTATCTTTCTCTTTTCTCTTCCTTAATGCTTTCTTCAACTTGGCCTTCAAAATCCTGATTCTCGCTTTGCACACCTTGTTTCTCACCAAGTAGTGGTAGGCCATGTGTCTCAACATATTTTTCTCTCTATTGGCCTTCTCTACCATCTTTTCCAAGTGCATATTTTCCCTCTCAAGCCAATATTCACGATCAACTTCAATTTCTTGTTCAAGTGGTGTCAACTTGACTTTCCTCCTCTTGGCAGCTTGCCGATTTTCTCTTATATTTTGGAGCTCCATGATGGTTTGTTGATCCTCTAACTGTTTGTTCCTTTGCTTCAGATAGTTGATTATCCACTTGGCTCTTTCCAAGTTGAGAGACAAATCATGAATGTCATCTTGCTGCTCCTGGATGATCTCCTTGAGCTTTGAGCTTTGGGAGCCCAAATCAGTGTCATCCTCCTGAATAAGAATGAAATCTATCTCTTGTCCTCCTGAAGACCCCTCATCATGCAATGGCTACTTACCCTTGTTTTTTACCTGCTTTGCTGATGGAGGAAATGAGACCCCTTCCACCCTAGGTGGAGATAATACTCGTTTTACTACCGCAAACAATCTCCTTGTGCCCTTTTGGTAAGTGACAGACACTGGCACACTGGTGGTTTGTGTCTCATGCACCTCTTGCTGATGTGAAGGCTCTCCTGCCTCGTGAAAAATTGATGGGGGAACTTGAGGACCTGTAAAGACCTCATGTGAAATGAAATCCTCCCATGAAACATTCAGTGTACTAAACTGATACAAAACCACAATTTTGATTAGTGCAAAGTGATAGATGCTATTATACTACTAATGAGGAGGCTTCCTTTGCACCAGTATGGTCATCTTCTCAATATTCCGACAAATGAAATAGGGGAGGTTTATCATCCTCACCCAAGTAAAGTGCATCAAAAATCTGATATGATAGGTGTACAGACAAGAAAATATGCCCTCACAGCTGAAATATTTGATTATGAGTTTCATTAAGGGAGCATATGTGTCCTGTAGGTACCTAACTGGGAAAACACTACTAACATGTCTCTGAAAACCAGCCTGATATAAGGCTCATAATGATCTCTGTCTACCAGATGCCCCTTATTCCACTGCTCACCTACATTCAGAATATCGATTGCTTGAGCTATAGTCTTAAGTGTCAAGGTGAATGTCACACCTACCAAATTGACTTGGAAATTGTGAAGATGGAGCACAAACAGTCTGGCAAGCTCATGGTGGTACTTGACTCTTTCCACCATCTCACAAAATTGGTAACAATATTGATGTTGGAAGCATGTGATAGCAAGGGGGCGGGCCAACAGCTCAGCAAGTGAAGTAGGCTCCTCCCAGTTATGTTTTCCACTGTTATGAGGTCTCCTTGGTGCATGAATTTCTCTGGAAGAGTCACTAACTGTTTCCTCATTTCTGTCATAAGAAGAATCTAACTCCATGTTTGCCAATGCTTGAATTTTCTTAGATGAGTATGAAGATATTTTAGAGTGACAATAGGAATTTGCTGCCAAAGATATAAATTGATTAGGGACTGTGTATGAGGGGTTGGGGATGCTGTTGGTAAGGTTTTTGGGAAATGAAAGGGTTTAGGGAATGATATTCAGGGTTTAGGGATAGAAATTAGGGTTTGGGGTAATGAGATTAGGGATCAAGGTTAGTAGTTTTAGGGATATGGGGAATAGGGAATAGGTATATATGAATGAAAAGGGTGGGAGAAAATGAAGTGAGGGAGTAAGGGAGTGAAAATGATAGGGGTAGGATTTAGCAGCAAAAATAACAAGTTTTAAACCCTAGACCGTGCTTTTTTTTCAACAAACTGTGCAAGTAACTAGGGTTTCAATATTTCCCTATTGAATCACCAAGAAGGCTAAAGAAAACTCATGCATTAGGCATATTAGAGTGTCAACTTACTTGTGCCATGAGGAATTTTGCAATTTGGAAGTTTGGAGGAGGCATTTGGATGAATTTCGGGCATTGTAGACTAGTGTGCCGCGCCACCTCACAGGTGTGTTGTGCCTCTCTAGTGCATCACGCCAGTTATGAATTTGAATTTGGAGAGCGCTCTGTGTGCACTACGCTAGCTCGATGCACCGCGCCTTGATCCAAGTGTGCCGCACCTGCAGTTTTCACCCTTTGAATGTAAAATCTCTCCCTTGGCTTTTGAAAACACAAATGCACTTTCTCTCCTTCACCTTTGGCATGCAAATGAACCTCTTTGACATGAATACACTTTATATACCCATGGTTTTAATTTTTGACTTATGAAAACCCACTTTGCTAATGTTTGCTTTTCACTTGTTTTTTCAAACTCTGTTTTGGGTAGTTTGTCTTATTTTTTGCCTTTGATGGACTAAATGCTTTGACATTTTGTTTCTTTTGCAGGAACTAGAGTTGCAGAGGCTTAGCAAGGTGACCAGGGCTACCTCTTGAAAATATAAAATATTGAAATATGAAATTACATAAAATTTTATACATAAAACATAAAAAAAACACCTATGTTTATGTGATTATTGAAATTATTGTTGCTAAGACTTTATCTGACCTCCTCATGTGCCTGCTGACCATTATTGAGCATTTGCAAGACCTTATTGACAAAACCCTAGACCTAATGAGACCTAAAACCCTAAAAATGACTTTTACAGATTTAAAGACCAAAAATGACTGCAAATGATCTGAATGTATGAAAATGGGCCAGCAGGTTAAGATCATGAGGGAAATTTTATAATATTCCACTACCATCAGATGATCCATGACCCTAATGGAATGCAGTTGATCGGATGAGACACCTAAAATACATGCAAAAAGAGAATTTTGATCACTGATGGAGGGATGAAGATACCGACACTAACAAGAATCACCATTTTTCGGAACCCAGCACAAATTTAGCTCAGAAAGGATAGCAAGACTGTTTGCAACATGCACATAATAATGACAGTTCTATACACAGGAATGTAGAACTAACATGCATGGAGAGGTCACAACTAGCGGCTCAAATTTGAGTAGGGAAGAAATTCACCTGCAGCTCTAATACCATGTTAAACACACACATGGCAGCAACATAATCTGAAAGATAAAACATGAGAATAAAATTTTATTAACAAATCATATATATTTATAGTACATGGTTTGACCATTGGGTTTCACATCCCAAGGTCTCTTGGACTTCCTTTTGTCTATTCGGCTTCCACACTAACCCATTGAGGATTAGGTGTCCAACAAGGATTTTTCAGTTTAAGAGCGAGAAAACATCCGATAAAAGAAAGCACTCATTGAGAATCAAACTTGGTCATTTATGTCGTTCAACCTTGAAAGTTCTTTCATCAAAACATGAGCAATTTCTTACAATATGGGCTCATGGCACTTGATAAATATCATAGGAAAAGGACTACTTCTACTTTAGTGACTTCAATTAAGATAATTCATGTCTCCAAAGTGACTATAAGGGAGTTCTTGAGCATCCACTTTGACCATTTGCATCATTTGAGAGTTGTGAGAGTGTTTTGGAGCTAAACTGGAGAATATTTTCCACGGACAATTGCGGGTGATCCGAGCGACCATTTGACGTGCCATCAGTCCCAAGTAGATGCCAAAACCCTTACCTTGCATTATTAAACCTTTTTTAGCTACTTTTGGGGTGGAATTTTAGAGATATGGGGAGCCCTAGATCATTTATTGTGCCTAATTCCCCCTTCCAAGCCTTTAGGGAGCATTAAACACCCTTTACGACCTGGGGGAGGGTATTAATCCTCCTTATCTTCCACTAGGAGGGTATTAATCCTCCCTATCTCTACCAAAAAATACATTGGAGCTGCAAAAATACAAGCTCTCTACATCATAATACTAATCAATATCTAAAAGTATGAAGACCAAAAAAAAGGTCCCCTAGAGGCAAATTAGACTTGGTACTTATACAAAATGATTAGGAATCATTTCCCATGAATGGAGGAAGCTTCCCCACCAAAATCCCTTGATTAGTGGATCTAGTCCCTTTGGTTGGTGGATATGCTCCCATGATTAGTGGCACACATTCCTAGATTTTCTCAATCATTGGAGTTCCACCATTTGTTCCATAATTCCATAATATCTTGTTGACTTATTGTTTATTATTGATCCTCTAGTAGTAGGGAACGAGTCCCTAGATGATCTCCTCCTCCAACTCTTCATCATCTGCACAATATTCTCATAATATTCCACAAAAAGAAGTAATATTAAGCACAAATATCCAATTATTCATAAGCCTTCCTAATGAATATATTAAATTTAAAAATAAATTATCTAATGCATTAAGAAAGGTCTAATGTGCTGAAGGATGGTCATAGGCCTTAAGTTATTGTTTAATTTAGAGGCATGGGCCTTAATTTATGTCTAATTTAGAGGCCCATCAAACTTCACAGGTGATCTTGAATTGATTTTTATGCCTTGTACAAACTCGAGTCCTCAAGGAAAGAACGTTTATTTGAGAGTACTTAAAGTATTTTTAAGCTTTTGAATGTTTATGTTATGTTTTTGTTGATTTTATGGGTGAGCAAATATTGACATGAAGCTTTTTTCTTGACACAAATGTGGCACTGGTGTGACCTACAGGCGAGCCTAGGCAAGTGAGGCAAGGAGGCCAAATACACAAGGGCAGGGGTGATGCTGAGAGTCTTTGTGAGGTTTTGAGGAACTTAGAGGGTTTGAGCATGGGTGTGCCCCCACTTCCATTGAGGGAGATCCCTGCTCACATGCAGTGACAGACAATTAGTGTTCATGAGCGGTTTTTGGTTCCTCTTCAGAGGATACCTAGAGTAGTATTGTCTTTTCATGAGCAATAGGCTCTATTAGCAGACACATGGTACAACTAGTGGGTTTTTATATCTAGGCTTAGTATCCATTTTGTAATTAAAATATGCAAGTTTTGGGAAATTTTATAATGTAAAAGACTGGATTCGATATATATACATCTACAAATATTTTGGTATATAATGATGTAAATGGTTTTTAAGTGTTTTTGTAAATTTTTAACTATGTCAATATTTACTTTCATACATGTATCTATAATGAATGAGATAGATTCCAATCTCACACATAGTTTTCCAATGAATTATCAATTGTATTAAATTCTTGAGGAATGTGTTCATATGTAATAAACTCAAATTGATGTTCCAAGAGTCGAACCCTTAAATAATGATGCAACAAGTTTGGATTACGAACGTGATAATGATTTATCAATTACATAACAACAAGCCAAGAGTCTAACCTAACCACTAGATTGGAGATGTCCCTTGATGATGCTTCAGTGAGAAGTGAAATTACAGACATGTACTCAGCAATATTGTTATTGGCAATACTAAGAAAGATTCCCCTGGAACAAAACAGTTCCAGCTTAGGTGTGTCAAAGACCCAAGCAACAGATGCAATGTGCTATGTGTGACTACTGGCACCATCCGCGTATCCTACATATGGTAAGGGTAATGGAGACATTTTCATAACGAGAAATATGTATGAGACAAATACTTCAAGAAATACCAAAAAATCCAGTCACATAAAAAAGAAGCAAAACTTATAAATGCATAAAATTACAAAGCACATGCTTAGTGCAGTACGAGGAATAATACTTTTTCAGATAGAGCCTGTTTTGGGACTCAGTGAGCGGGACTCATTCCCATTCCTGAAGTTCAAATGCCCCTTTTGAGAGGGCTTTTGTGACGACATATGGACCAAGCCATAAGGGTTGAAGTGCTCCTGCCCACAAGAGGTCATGTTTTTTATCATAGAGTAAAACAAGCTCTCCCTCTCGATAAGAATGAGGCTTCACCTTTTTTTCGTACTGGGCTTTAACCTGGTGCTTGTGGGCTTCGAGTGCAAATTCAGCATCTAGATGGGTTTCATACAGTTGATTTAGGTATAGTAGGTGCTCTCCTTCTATAGTGGTGTCGAGAAAGAGTTCAACAGCAATTTGTAAGGAAAGAATATGGCACTCAATTGTAAAACTGCTTCGGGCCATAAGCCAATTGAAAAGGTGTAAAGCATGTAGCACTTTTTACTGAAGTATGGTATGCCCACATCGCAAGATATAACAATCGATGCCAATGGGTTTTATGATTCCACACTAACCTATGGATCATGGTATTTAAGATGCCATTGACGGCCTCTACTTGGCCATTAGCTTGGGGCTAGTAGGAGTATGATTTGTCCTGGTGAAAACCGAGCAAAGATGTTAAGTCAGACATCATGTGATTCTGAAAATAAAACCCATGGTCTATAACGGTCGTGTAGGGAACACTGAAGTGACAGAGGACCTGATTGAACAAGAATAGTGTCATGGTTTCTCCATCGGCCTGAAAAGTGGGAAGGGCTTCGACCCATTTTTTAAAATAATCCACAACTACAATAATGTAGTTGTGTCCAGCAGAGGAAGTTGGGTTGCAAGTAATAAAGTCTATCCCCCATTTGGCAAAGGGGCAGATGGAGATAAATGGGTGTAGTAGGGCTGGAGAAGCGTGCATTTTCTTTGCAAACACTTGACAAGGGTGGCAATATTAGATAGCCTTGATACAATATTTGAACAAGGTTAGCCAGTAGTAGCTTGCGCGCAAAATTTTCTGAGTAGTAAATATGCCAGAAAGATGACTGCCACATGCCCCAGCATGAAAATAATTTAAAATGTGTTTTGCCTATTCATGAGTGAGGAAATGTCGAAGAACTGTATCAACACCATGACGATATAATGTATCATTAAGTACTAAACAGTGTCGTGCTTGATGGTAGATGAGATGATAGTCACCTAACAATAGTTCAGGTCAGCAACGCTGTGCTTGGAAGTAGACAAGAATGTTACCATAATAAGGGTTAGAAGAGTCAATAAGGTAGACAACTTCATCTAGAAGAGGATCATGGGCTATCTCGTTAGGATCGATAATGGGAAGATCTGACAAAATTTTGGTGAAGACTAAGGAATTTTTTGCCTTGGTAGCGGTGAAAGCCAAATAAAATTGTTGGAGGATAGCTATCCATTTGGAATATTTCCCTCCAGTGACTTGACAAGACAAAATGTGTCTCATGGGATTCTCCAAGTTGATGACAGTAGTTTGTTGCAACAGTATGTAATGTCAGAAGCAGTTGATAACAAAGACAACTGCTAAGGATAGCTTTTCCACACGTGAATATCTTAGTTCAGGCCCAGTCAGGCCTTTCGACAGATAATATATCACATGCTCACTTAAGTCATCATGAGTTTGAACCAAGACCATTCCCAGAGAGGATGGCGAGGCTTCCAGGTACAAAAGAAAGTCACGCCTATAGTTTGGATCACTAAGGAGTGGGGCAGATATAAGCACCTTTTTCAAGGCATCAAATGATCATTTGGCTTGATCATCCCACAGGTACGACACTTCCTTCTTAAGTAGGTGCATAAAGCCTTTCGTCAATTGAGCATAATTTACAATGAACCGTCATAAGAAGTTTGCTTTCCCCTGCAAACATTGGAGCTGCAAAAAGGATTGTGGTTTGGGCAATTGAGTAATTGCCTTTACCTTATTGGGATCAACCCTAATCCCATACTTGGAGACAATGAAACCAAGTAAGCGTTCCGAATCGACAAAGAAAATGCATTTATGCAGATTCAGATGTATGTTATAGAACTGGAACCTAAGAAAAATTGCTCATAAATGATCTAGGTGTTGCATTCACTTCTTGGAATGGGCTGGAAGGTCATCCAAGTAAGCTTGAACAAAATGTCTGATATCATGAAATGCGTAGTCCATGGCCCTTTGAAATTTTTCTCTACCATTCTTTAAACCAAATGGGATTTTTTGATAGGAAAAGATTCCCCAAGGGAAAATGAAGGTGGTTTTGTGCTGGTCTACCGATTTTATGGTAATCTAGTTGTAAACTAAGAAACCATCCATGAATGAGAATGATTCACAACCGGCACAGTCATCGATGATTTGGTTGATGAACGGTGTTGGATAAATATCCTTCGAACATGTGGCGTTCAATTCCCGATAGTCGACACATACATAGATGGTACCTTGTTTCTTATCAACAAGAACCAAATTGGAAACCCATTAAGTTAAGGGAACGGGGTAGACGGAACCAACACATAACAATTTTTCCACCTCACTCATGATGGCTACAGCTTTGCGGGGGTGGACTGGTCAAAGCCTTTGGTGGATAGGCTTGGCATTTTCATATATCTTGATCTCATGCTTGACAATAGACAGATCTATGATGGGAAATTCCTCATAAGACCAAGCAAATACATCACGAAATTCCTTAAAATGTTAGGTGAATCTTGCAATTTCCTTAGGGGTGCAATTTGCTCCAACCTGGATGTTTTCTATGATGCCTATCTTGACAGAAATATCGATGAGCAATGTCTTTGAAATATTGCTCATGTTTCCCTTTGATTCCAACATTTGGATAGTCATATAAGGTGAGGAAACAATTTCAGGTGCATCAAATAATAGGATTTGAAGAGGCATTGTGTTTGAATCAGTTATTGAAATATGATGGTAAGAGCCCTCCCAAGGTCTCTCTTCCAAATCCATGATCTTTCTAATAACTTCCTCTAAAGGTAGGACTTGATTGAGGAGATCGAAAGAAGGAGTGGTTATGGGAGGGGAGGTGGTACCATTGGCTGTGACTAAAGTGACTAGAGATTCGAATGCAGATTGAATGGCTTGGTATGCCAATTTAGCTGGTGACAACAACATTTGTTCTCCGTAAGTGTCAATGTCTAAAGGGGCTGGGAGGATCCAAGGATTGATCACTTCATGAAGAATGGATGAAACCATAGAGACTGTCTATGGAACCGCAGGCGTCAGAAGAGGGAAACAACCCATCAGGGAAGAGCCCTTCAATAGACTGGTACTGATACTGACTTAAGATTTAGGTACACCACCCACGAAGGGTATAAAGCCATTGGGTAATAGGGAATAATCATGGGTGAAAAAGAACAACTGGTCCACTGTGACTATATTTCCATCCAATGGAAATAGGATGATGTTAAAGACAGTAGATAAAATGGCAGTCATGGTGTAAGTCCAACTGTGACCCAACACTATATTATAGTCGAGCTTTCTATCTACGACTTCGATGCCCACTATTACCATTTTCGCACTCAAAGTGATGGGGTAGCTAGCTAGGTAACCTTTTGAAATGTAAGTGTGCCCATCGAAAGCTTTAAGGTAATTTGATGGCGGGGACAAGTTTGGATAACCCAAAGCGAGCCAACATGAAGCCGACATGACTCGGGTTGAAGCACCTTCATCAATGGCAGTTCTATGTACTCCTTTTCCTTTCGAAGATATTTGCACCTGAAATGCACGCTAGTGTGAAAGAGGAGGTTTAAATTTGTCCATGTCGAAAATTGCAAGCATGGAATCCTGAGGGTCGATACCACCAATTGTCGAAAGCAGAGATTTCCTTTGCGTTGGACAGGTTTGTAATACTTCGGGCACCAACATAGCTAATGATGCTTGTACAAAATCTTCTACAATACTATAGTTTTGGGCAGCATGTGCAAATGTATTATGCATTGTGTGACGAAGTGCCTCTTTTGGGGGGCAAATCACAAGATCAACAACCGGCCTTTCAATATGAAGATTGTTAGGCGGCAGTGGGTTTTGACTTAAGGAGGCTTCCTCAACATTAGCGACTAGAGCTCCATAAGATTTGGCTATGGTTTGTAGATCTACCGTTTCAAAGCTAAAAATGGTAGATGTTCCTTCACCATCTTAAGGATGATGAAAACCGTTGTTACCCCCTTGCGGGGGTTGGGGTTGGTTTGCAAAAGGTGTTGTTGTTGCTGAGTAGGGGAAGGATTATTTAAGACCACAGGGGACATGCTAGTGTCCTTTTTAGTGATGAAATCTGTGCATTCAACAAGACATGTACAATGATATGTCATGTGGTCTTCTCCATAGATTTTTCAAGGGAAGCGGGCAAGTTTTTACTTTCCATCTTTAGAAGGCACAATAGCCTTCTGCTTTGGGTTATACTTCTTTGTTGAATTCTCTTTAGAAGGAGTGATATTTTTCATATTCTTCTTGTTCTTACCACTAGGTTTTTGTGTAGACTACATAGAGTTTATCCCAGTGGTAGGAAGAGCAGTTGATTTGGTAGAGGAGTCTACTGACAACTGGGCAATGTGACCACTGAGTTGTTTTACAGCAACCCTGGAGGTAGCGTTGATAATACCATCAGTGTGCACTCTAGGTTTTGAGTAGAGGGAGTATTGGAGCTGCAAGGGGCATTGGGAATGACATTGTATAAAGTTCTAGATTGTGAATATATCAAATCTAAGTGTTGGGCATGACAAATGGATTGGTCTTCTGTGACTACACCACTTAAAGCTAGATCTTTAGAATTTTGGGGGAGTAGAGACTTGCATAACCAATCTGCTAATAGATAGTCTTGGAGAGGAGCTTTGACTAACCTCTTCCTACGTCTCCATCCATGGATATGATCAGAGATGTGGGTGGTAGTGTCCTGATGTAATGAAGTGAGGAGTTTCGTCCCAGTTTCATAGTGGATGGGTAGCTAGAATTGCTTTAAGAATTCCATCACTAAATTGCCAAAGGTATTGACTGACGCATGTGGTAACTCGATGTATCACTTGGCTGCATTTCGAGTAAGGGTGTGGGGAAAGAGCCATAGGCAGATACTATCATCCACCATAGAGTTAGAAAAACACCATAAATGATAGGTGGTGATGTGTGTTCCCTGGATCCTACCCTTGTCTCCCTTCAAACTTTGGGATGTTCATTGGGATTTTATGCGGGATTTGTGGCCAAAGTAAGTTGTGATAGATTGGGTCATTTGTGAGTTTTTACAAGTTGGGGATATCAAGCATTGCCAAGAAAGGCAAGGTGTTTGATGCCCCCGAATCAGACCAAGCTGATGACATATGACTTGAGGATCCTTGCGGTCCTCCCATCGTGTTGTTCCCAATATTATACATAGGTTGCATGGAATAGTAATTTCCTTGGGGTACGGTCATGAATTGTGGGTTTCCATAGGGATTGTTAGACTGGGGCTTGGAATTTCCCCCAGGATAAGGAATGCCCCCTTGACTCATTTGAGGTTTAAATTAGGGTACCCATGGATTGATTAGGACCTTGTTGAGGGTTCCCGCTCACCATGTAATTAACTATCAACCCTTGGTTGAGATAAGGAGGGTTCATGTTAATCAATGATTGTCCCTACAGTCCTGTAAATTGCGGGGGAACTATTACGTTCCTGGTCGATATATGCATATTGGAAACTGTGCCCCCAGGCATCTGAACCTGGGGGTTAGAACTAAACAATGGATACCACCATAGGGGGGTTGACGGGACCCTTGCTAACCATTCTATATTGAGCATTATAAGGAGCACTATATGTAGCACTTGTTGAAGGTCCGGGGGCTGACACAAAAGGGGTGGAACCCAGTATGTACTAGCTTCCACTCGTGGTGAGTGTCATGATAGGGTTTGAACCTGGGACATATGGGATAGTAGGGTTTGCCATCAAAAGTGTGGTACTGACTGTCGACTGGGGAGGTGGTGGTGGACCAAAAGTTTCCACAAAATCCCACGACCCATTAGTCATCAATGGGATGGGTGATGTAGGTCCAACAGAAGACATAGGAGGTACAGATGCAATAGGAATTAAGAGTGGTCCCAACGGACTCGTGATCAGAGGATTGTATAGAGGAATGAAAATTTCAGTAATGAAATCTTCCAGTAAGCTTGAATCGTGGGATTTCCAAACTGATTCTCTATTAAATCTTCGAGACTAATTGCCTGAAGATGGGGAATCCAGTTCACTGGGGCTCGACAGATCCTCCACAATGAGTGGGGGGAGACCTAAGAACCATCTAGATTGATGAAAAGGGATGATGTAGCCATGGTGACTAATAAATTTTATCAATAGATTTTACAGTGATATTTGTTAAAGTATTGGTGATAAGAATTTGGCACTTAAAAAAAAAAAATACACTAAGGAAGTCAATCAACAAGCAGAGGGAAATGACCCTGTTTGATAAGAACCAATCACTGGAGATGAAACCCAGTATCACAATGAATAACAGAGAGAGTTGGCCAAATTTATAGTTATGATTACTCTTGAGCTTCACCCGAACCTAAAATTAAGGGGCCAAGTACTCTCGTGAACACGAGCACCGTCCTAAGAACCGAAGACAGAGTAGGTTCGTCTGTGTTAGGTACCAGGGCAACCTACCCCAGTCACCTTGTGTTCATCACTAAAATTAGGCCACTAAGGATACCTCAAATCACAGACACTACCAGGGGGGACATGGCTGCAGAAAATATGTTTTGTGGACAACATACCTGAGTCCCCGACTCAACTCCGATGTCCTTGAAGGGATCCCCGATACACAGAATACCCAAATGAGATGTAAGAAAAGGTGGGCTACCTTCACTTACAGTGCGATGTTGTCTCGTATTTAGTTTGCTTTTAGTGGAGTGGTTCTAGATAGTATAAGTGCAGAAGGATTTCTCTCCTTAATGACACTAGTTTCAGTGTATGAGCTTGGGCAGTTAACTCACACTACCTGTCCCAAGATCCTAGACTAAAATAATGTGTTTTTACTCTAAAAAGAGTTGATGATTGATTTTATTAGGTATATTTTAAATGTACTTCGTTAGAGTCTTCAATAGGGGTGTTGACGTATGAAGTTATATGGGACTCTGACTGAAATCATGCAGAAACATTAGCATCATGTTCAATAAAACATTAGCATAATTGACAGAACTACAATTCTCACTAACAACTTTTGAAACCAAATAATGCAGATCTAAGCAACTAAGCAGAGAAAAATAATTTTTTTTTTATTTTTTCTTTTATGAAAACAAAAACTTTTAGAAGTAAAGCTATTTTCTTTAAAAAAAATTGTTCAGAACATAGATTAGTCAAACAAGAACAGTTGTCGATCCCTGATTTGTCTACAAGAAAATTTCCCAACCCATGAGGTCACAGAGCAGTCTATTTATCAAGAAATGGTTGGCTAATTCTTTGTACGAGAGGCTACAAAGAGCTACTTGCAACACTAACGCACTATTTGTGAGGCCACAGTGCTTTATAAAGCATTGTTTACACTAGAATACATCGTTAGTAAGGAAGAAGGCTCAAAAAAATAAGATGTGGGGATCATATCTAGGGCTAAGCACCGAGAGAAGGGTGATAGTCCTGAGTGGTTAGAAAGGGAATGAAGAAGTACAGGAAGGCCTGGAAGAAAGAGAGATCAAGGAAATTTCTTGGAAAAACTAGGAACTAAGTGTAGTCCCCAGCGGAGTCACCAATTTTGCAATAAGGATTAATGCATGGGTGTTTGATAATGTAGAAACTGTTAAGGATCTTCCTGGGATCCTTGGAAGATAGTCATATGGTGAGCTCCAGTATTGTAGCAATAATGCTACAACTCCTGAGGCTTCCTGTCTCTCATTTTATCAACCCGGTTGTTCGTACAAACTTGGAAGCGACGGTGCTATATGCACAAGTACTAGCTCTTGTCGCAGCTGTCACTTGGTCAGCTGGCACAAGTCCGCTAGGGCTCAAGCCAACTTCTATAGGCTCACAGAAGAAGCTTTATCAATGATGGATGAAAGCTAACTCAAAGGAGACTAAGCTACTTGACAAAAATGAACTAAAAGTAAATCAAAGCATGTAAACCTAGGAAACCATAATTTAACTATTCTAATATCAATAAAGCAATGAAGATGAGTAATACTTCTACCAAAGCTGCTACTACCTCTAATGAGTGGAAATGCATGGATCTAAACTACTTGCATTATAAAAGACACGTTTTTGTACTTTTCATTAAGTAGGTGAAATAATTGTGATTTTGTGCTTATTAGGGTTTGGTTGTGCAGTTTGAATGAAGAGGGAAGGAAAGCGTGGGACAGGTTGGGGAGGCTAGGTGAGGTCCCTCTGGACCCTTGGCATTCATCCACAGAGGTTTTCCACGTTCAGAAGCTCGGCAACTACGTGAATGACCTCCTACAGGATGTCTGTAGGGGATCCTACAGGATACTCAGGGTTTTCTACAGGATGTCTCTAAACTACTACAGGATGATCTACCATGCAGGATTGAAGTGATGGAAAAGTGATGGAAGGGTAGGAAGGGATGTGTGAGGTAGGGATCAAGCTGGTGATGGCACAGAGGTGGAAGGATGAGATGGGAAACGGGTGTAGGGAGTAGGTTGAAGTGATGTCTGTGAACGGTCAAGGACTGAAGCTACGTGAGGAATGGGAGACTTTTAGGAAAGGACAGAGCGCAGTGTAGGTCAAGGAAACGTGGTTGCATGCATGATCAAAATGGAAAGGATGGTAATGAAACGAGAGGGAGAAGGGTGTAAATGAAACAAATGATCAAAACTGTTTATCAAACCGGACATGCATCAACCTACATTAAGTGTGCCATGATTTATTTGAGCAGTAATCCAAAACGCAAAGAGAAATACTTATGGGGTTGTGATGAAGAGATGTGTGATAAGTGTAAGTGACAAGGAAGCATCTAAATCCAAACCATAACTGTATCAAACAAAGTAATGCGTGTTTTTGGTGGTCTGCTATGGACTGCACCCCAATCTTCAAAAGAGATGGCAGTGAGCCTTAACTACCGTTTTGCTGGAGCTCCAATTGATGGTATTAATCCTCTGCTACGCTAAGCAAATAGGAACAACTGCATCATAAGCAAAAATCTATCCTACTCGTACGAAAATCAAATCACCAAACTACTGAAATTCGAATTGCATGAACAGAGGAAAACTTCAAATGCTGGGAATAAAATAGAAACAACACTACAGCAGAGGGGATCTATGGCTCTCAGGTTGGGCCCTAACCTGAGAGCTATAGTCTCCTAATAAAACTCAGGAATAGATCACAAACTGTCTTCTTTATTCATAATTCGAAGTCATGCCAAATTGGCTTACAGCAAAAGAACGAAACTGAACTGCTTCAAAATTATAATGATAAACCGAGAGATTCAACAACCTATCTAAGGCTAAGGCCTCCATATTTATACAAAAAAAATGATGATCCGCCAAGTAGCCTTGATTCTAGGAGCTCGGCTGTCCAACTGAAGTTTAACTGCGGATTTGTGAGGCAGTCAAGAACTGCTGTTCCTGTAGGACAGCTGGCTACTTCTGAGGCTCGGAGGGGAGATTGATTGGAGCTCGGAGTTCTCGATGGGAATCACGAGGAACGTCCCAATACTGTGGACATCTCTCCATAAAATCAGCAGTGCCACCTTATGTCTCCTTATTCCTTTTGCGTTGTCTTTTGTTCCCCTTTTTTAATGCCAAAACCTGGAATCACAATGCATTAGTCACGTGGATAAAGTGTCTAACCTTTCTCCTACAAACAACATGAAAAACTAAGAAATGCATGCATAAGCAAATAAAGATGAATGGTTTGAGCAAGTAAAATAGGCCAAAATGAGCCCAAATTGTACCAAAATTGGGGCTCATCATCACCCCCCAGCTGAACCATTTGCTCATCCTTGAGCAACTCAATCCAGGTCCTCATCCTTCATGGCTCTCACTGCTTCGCTGGCATCCCAAGGCTCAGTGGTAGTATCCTCTCTGCGGGTGTGAAATCCTGCTGTTCTATCTACCTCTGTCCATTGCTGACCATCGTTTTCTTTTGAATTCCCTTCAGTCAAACCCAGCAGTAGTGGTGGGCTGAGTTTAAGGCCAATCCAGTTGGCTTGGAGGCTCTGACTGGATTTCTTGTAAAGGGCAACCCTTGCCAAAGCTTCCCTCATTCGGATGGGGGTATGGTATTCTCGGATTTGCAAGCTGTGGCCCAGGGTATTCCATCTACGTTGACAAGAATGAGCAGCATTTTCCCCCAACAGCCTTTCCATGTCCTCAAAGTGGGCAATAGCTTGGGCCTGTTTGTCCATCCACCTTAAAGAAGTTGTGGGGTCTGTATCCAATTGGTGATGTGTGGAGATGAGTGTCACCGGGTCTTCAATCTCTGGCCTAATCAACAGTGGCTCCTTCACTTCTCGGCTCATGACTGATTTTGCTTCATTTGCCCGTTGGTCTTCATGGTTTAACCATGAGGCCAATGCCATCAATTGCATGTCTCCCAAGGCAATGTTGGGATCCCATGAGACTTCGTTAGGTAGAGCCAAGTTGTGAAGGTAAAACTCCGCCAATTTGGCTTTGTCTTCAGCTGAGCTAGTACTGCATAATTCGGAAAACTGGTGTGGGCTTTGAATTGACATACCTCTCTGTGCCAGGGTGTTTATTTGGATTTGCATTCATTGATCCTTTAAAAACAACCCATAGGATCTTTCAGGTGACCTGCATTGAATTGCTTCTATGGCCCAGCTGGCCATGCAGGCCAACTGTGTTTCCTTTTGCTGCAACTGCTCCTTGAGTGCTTGCATTGCAATCTTGGCTTGCTGCTGTTCTTCCTGTAGATGCACTATGGTCTCTTCAAGGCTGGAGGGCACCTCTTTTGTGCTTGGCTATTCTTGCATGACAACCTTGGAGGATGTCGATGCTCCTGCCTTCAGCTCTTTCAGCTGCAAACTCAACCTCTGATTTTCTTCCTGTAGGAACGTTTGCTGGAAATTGGCCACATGTTTAGCCATTGCAAATTCGCTCCTGATTTCCTTGAGCTGGTCCTGTAGAGGTCCTATGTCGGCTACGCCCTTAGACTTGGCGATTTGCATCCATGTGTGAGACCGGACCTTTTCCTCTTCTAATGCAATAAATAATGGTACAGTAAATTTTTGCGGGATGATCTTTCCCGCCTCCAAGAAGTTGTAGTAGGAATTCAAACTGGGTGAAGGGGTAGGCTCAGGGATATGTTCTTTTTCTTCCTCCCTGGGAGGTTCTGGCTCATCCCTCTTTGGTGACGAGGGCCCCTCCTTTTCTCTTTCTCTGTTTCCTGTAGCCGAGTCAGCGTATCTTGTAGGACTTTCTCGGCTTGCTGTAGCCGTGTTTTCTCGTCCATCAGGTCTATTCTTTCTTGCCACGTATTCTTCCTCGGACTCCCCTTTTCATAGGTAACTGTAATCTTTGAGGGTGATTTCTCATTGGAAGAAGTAGGTGATCGTTCCTTGGGAGAAACGGGTGATTGAACTTCGGGAGAAGCAGGTGATTGTTCTTTGGGAGAAACAGGGGTGTCCTTGATGACAATTGGGCTGCTGGATGGTGCTTGTGGTTTCCCGGTTTTTATCGTTGTACTTCTTCGGCATTTGAAGTAGAGAGGAGGGTTTCTCTTCCTCTTCCCTTTCTGCCCAGGTGGCGTACTGAGGCCAGCTAATACAGCCGCTGCCTCCCTGGCCAGAATGTCTGCCTTCTTCTCTTTTGATTTTGTCTTAGCACGGCTTCCTGTAGAAGCTGTCTTTGGGCTTCCTGTAGGAGCCTGTTTGACTTTTCCTGTAGTGACAGGTGTCTTGCTTTTTGTTTGTTTTGCTGCCGGGGTCTTCTCTTTTTGTTTGCTGGCGGGTGCTGGAGACGTAACTGGGCTGACATGGCCTGCTCCAGCTTTGTCCCTTCTACTTTTCGTCCTCAATTCCCTTGCTGACAGGATGGAAGAGTCAGCTTTTTCCTCAGCACCTTTTTCTTTGTGCTGCTCCTTCTTCACAGTAGTCGAGGCACTGGAGCGAACTTTCTTCTTCTCTTTGGCTACTGTTTCTTGCTCTTCGCCACTGGACATCCCTGTTTCTTCCAGCAACGTTTTTACATCCCCTTCACGTGTTAAATTCCGGAAGGATTCCCACGAGAGGGGGACCTTGTAGGAATGCAGTGCATCCTCTACCAGCAATTTGATCAGCCCATGGTGGGCCACCTGCTCTGGAACGCCATCCCTCAGCTTGGTAGCACACTCCATCAACGATTGCAGTAGGAAATAGGGAAGGCCCAATTTCTTCTCTACAGGAAGATTGACCCTGTGTCTTAATTCAGTGAGCAGTCTGAAATGATATGCATATACAATGCTGTGACGGCCCTCACAAGTGATATATCTCATAATTTGCAAGCTGACCTCGTTCCATGGTGGTGTCAAACTGACCCTGCGTACTCCATTCTTGTCCTCAGAGAATTCTTCGTTGGGTGGAAAGAATTCCTTCTTTGCTTGCTGGTTTTGCTTCCGTTCATCTTTTATTCCACGGAAGACCCATGGGAAGCTCAGTGATTCTGCTGATGGACTGTGGTGTTACCTTGAGGCTCAAGCCTCTGAATTTTACTGTGGCCAACACGTCGGATTTTGGCTTCAGGCCCCGCAAGAACTCCTCGGCCACTTCCTCATCATATCCCTGCAACTTATCACAGAAAGGCATCCACTGTGCTTGTGCAAAAATGTCAACCACTGCCTGGTTTTCTCTCAATATGGTTACATCGGTGGGCTCTCGTCTGATGAACCCACAAGGCATGATGAACCAGTGGGTTGGACTACAGGGGGTGAATATAAGTGGAATGCGGTTTTATGGACAGAGCACGCAAACACTACAGCCGAATTATATCACTATCCTTTAGGAGCGATAGTATAGGCATAACAACTCAATGATTTTTATGACCCGACTGTGAGAAACGACCCTGCCACCTTTGAAAGCCAATTACGAGGGAGTTTCAGGGTTACCTCCTTTCCAACACCTTTTTACGTGCAGTCTTCAACTTCCTGTAGAAGCTGCGTTGTTGTAGAGACTGCTCCTGTAGACTGTGCGCAAGCTTCGAAGAGAACGATGGTTGGTCAGCGAGAGAGAGGTGCATTACCAGAGTTCAGTTAGCCGAGAGCTTGGCGTATGAACATGCAGAGGCAGGCAGAGAAGCTACTCGAGTTGTGAGGTGAGGTTGACGGAGATATTCATTTAAACAAGTCGATTAGATTTTGAATCGGTGCAGCTCGTGGCACGGGGGTGAGCTGTCCCCGCCGGACCGTTGGATGATGTCACTCATCATTCGCCTGCACCTCCCCTTACCGCTGCATTCATTCCCACAGATCTGCCGCCGCCTTCTTCGGTTAATCCTTGCTTCACGGTTGACGGGACTGATCCTCACGTGCGGGCTGTTGCTTCTGTTGCCGTGGCTACCACCTCATCCTCCAACCATCCCTTCACTAACCGACGTGGCTAGTTACTGGCCTTACGGCCGCTCAATCATTCACCTTTACGCCATGCAAAGCAAATCAAAGCAGTAATCATGCAGTT